>BLKR01006157.1:0-63487 GCA_011170035.1 Teleogryllus occipitalis
AAAGTAAAGCGTTTCATGGTAAATCTTTATTATAGTAGATTCAACATGTTGCACTATTTTCCCACGTAATCACCATGGGATATGAGATATTTGTCATTCAGTGGGATTATTATTATTTTGTATTCCTGTGTCGTAGAAATAGTACAGAAGATATGCAGTCAGCTACAGTCGCCGCGGCTCACAATATATCTTCTGCAACAGTTCCGCATGGAAGTGTTTGACCAGCCACCTTACAGTCAGCACCCCACGCCAACGATTTCCGTCTTTCCTTACACCTCAAGAAATTCTGCCCGGCTACCATTACTCGTAGCACGATGATGCAGAGTTGCAGGTGGCTGTCAATCTCTGGTATCTATCCCAGGCTGCGTTCTACTAAAGAGAAATACAAAATATGTTCATCCCACGGAATGACAAAATGTCTCAATTCTCTTGGTGATTACGTGAAAACTACAATAACGTTTTTCCATGAAACTGTGATTTCCTTTTGTTGGTGACCTAGGGAAACTTACTTCCTGGAAACTCCTCGTATTAGATCCTGCGATCGATCAGACGACTGGTATTGGAATAGTTTTAAATGATGATTAGACAGCGCTGGATTTGTAAACGGGTCAGCATCGACGCCACGTTGCCACATTTGGTCGGGGTGGAAAATGTGTGAACTTAATATTGTCCTACAGGTGACGAAAGATAAATGATTGACCTTAATTTAGTTATTTTTATGTTCCCGCATACTGCTTATGAAGACAGAGAAAGTATTCTATTGTTGTAAGAAAAAATGTCGATTTTTCGTCAGAAAAGCTTCTATTGCCTGGCCCTGGTAACGATAAATCTTGTTCCCATGCGTGGTAAATTCCTTCCTCTAACATACTGCGTAGTCAGAATCCAAGTTTTGTGGGTCTTCGATACCCATCGAAAAATTGATTTACGTCAAAACGTCGGTCCCTCCGTCTGTTTCTCTGAACGACGCTTCGGGCTAAACCTTAAGCAGGATTATCACCAAAATTCATGTTCCCCGATCAATCTGAGTAATGGTGCAGTCCCTTCAATTTGAATTTTTTTTTTTTTAATTTTGAAGCCTCAACATTTTCAGAATTCTCACCAAAATGGCTCTAATTTTTTTCTTTGGATGGAGCAAAAAATGCTTAAAGACATGGCATAGGTGCCATTTTCCTTGAATTCTCTGAATTTTCCCAAATTGCAGATCGCAATACAATGGCAACGCCGCGACAGAGCAGTTTAAAATTCTCAGAAAAACTTCGCAATGATGGTTAGTGTTTCTGGGTGTATAGAATGGAGTTTTGGATTGTCGAATTAGTGTTGATGTTGCTTTAAATGAATTAAATTTGTCACCTAATTGGCTATGATTGGTAATGTGAAATGGCTAAACTGTGTTAATATGGACTTACACGGCGATATTATAATTTTACGTAACCTTTAATACTGCGAGAAAGTACACTGTCGTAACACCACTAGTTTAGCATTTAGATTTTAGCAATACGCCTTACATGTTTGTATTTTATTCGGTAGTTGAAACTTCTTCAAATGAAAATGCACAATGATTCAAATGTCTATTAATTAATGGATTGATAAATGAACTTGTGATGCTACAGAATTGCACAATCTCGTATTAAAGTTTTCAATTTCTTTGGTGTGGACTGACTTCACGATCATGCCCCATAGTCTTGTCAGTTGCCATCTAACGTCGCCCAAAGTACATTTTTATGACATTTTCTTAACTTTTCGCCTCCGGAAGGGAAAAAACAACACTTTTTCGGTATCAGGGGACCCCCCAAACATGTATTTCGGTTGAAATCTCGAAACCTATTTACCGCAGCATTACATAACTTTCTCTACACTAGGTATATTACTCCGTATATACGTATGTATACGAAAAAGTAAGAGGCAGAGATGGATTAATAAAGAAGTTGTTACTTCTACTTAACAACTTGATAAATAACTTAATATGATGTACAATACATAAAAATTTGGTCTTAATTTTCTCTTTCTCGAATACATACGTATATACGTAGTATGGAGAAAGTCCTGTAATGCTGCGGGAAATTGATTCTACTATTTGGAAACCGAAAAGTTGAGAAAATTTCAAACAAATGTACTTTGGACGGCGATAGATGGTAACAGGCAAGAAGAAGAGCAAGTCTACACAGTACCTGTCCATACCAAGGAAATTAGAACACTTTACTACGAGAAAGTCTGTGCCATTCTGTAGCACCTCTTGTTTAATTAGTTCGAGTTACAATCACCCAGAATTTGCTACACGATGCTAGATATTTCTTCAATAACTACATATTGTGATTAACTTTTAGAATTATGCAGTAAGAAATTTTGAAACAAAAACCCAAACGCAACCCTTTCCACTCCACATGTATCGTGAATATTCTCATTAGACTAAGAATAAACACAGCCACGAATATACGCGCAACAACCGAGATTCACCGACACAATTAAGCCGAGAGTATCCTGAATTAATTGCAGTTCTCCTCGTTTGAATGCGATACCTCAAAACCGCCAACAGCCTGCACACCACGCGTGGCGTTTAATAGGCGGCGACGGAGGGCAACGCCCCAGTAGGGCTCCGGCAAGCGCCGGCGCCGCAGTGTGGGGTAATGCGCGAACACAGGCACCCGCGTCAGCGCTGTATTCCCAAGCTGGCAGGCGCGGGGCGCGGGACGGCGCGGGCCGGAGGCGGGGTGACAGGCGCGGGAACAAAGAGCGGTGGAGGATCACTAGAGATGGGACGGAGGCGAGAAACAGGGTGTCCGGAATTAGGCGAGGATGAGACGAGGCGAACACGACGAGGATGAAGTACTTGTAGAAGTGATGCAGATGGGGTGGAGGAATGTGGAGCCAAGGAGTTACGTTCGCGGTGGGGAAAGGCCTGAGGTTTGTGAGTTGCGGAATCATGTAAGATGTAGACCAACAGATGAAGAAAGATATATACGGCGTAGGATGAACGGAAATGGCGCAATAAACTCATAGGGGAAAACAGAACGGGCCTATACGGCAGAGAACTGAGATAAGACACGTGACGAACAGGAAGGAGACGTTGAGACGAAGGAACGGAGCGGAACGGAGGAGAGAAGAGTAGGAGAACGCGAAGAGGGGTGGGTGGGAATGGGGCGCGACTGGAGCGCGCCGAGTTTGTTTAAGCGTTCCGCGGCAATTGTAACTTAGCGTGCCCGTAATTTAGTTAACCGCCGCCGGGAACACAGCTCGACGCAGGGGGGCGGGGCCGAGCGGGGCGGGCGGAGACAGCGCGAGGGGGCGGGGCGCCTCCCCGGCCAGGGCGTCGCAACGCTCGGCCGCTTACCTGGCGACCCGAAACGCCGCTTCTTCGACCCGTCGTTTAATAAAACGACTCCGGCCAAAATTACATTTCCAAAGGGCTGTAAAAAATCCGAGAATACGAGATCTCGGGGCGAGCACTCAACTTCAACAATTTAAAGGAAACGCAATTTTCCTAATCGCCGGGGAATAACGCCCCGTGCCCAGGGGTGGATTCCCCCCTCCTCCGCCTCCCGCCCCCAGAAAAGACGCGAACCGCGCGCCTCCGCCGACGAAGCAATTCCATAAATCCAACTTTAATTAAACAAGTGTGCTTACGTTTAGTGCCTCAAGTAAAAACTGCGCAACAGCGGCTATTTCAGGAGTTGCGCCCGGGCGCCGGGAAATGTCGCCGAGCGGCGTCGTTAAAAAGTTGCCGCGTTGAACACCGGTTAAACGTTTCTCGTCGCGAGGGTGTGATGTATACGAGTTTCATGAGCCTCGCCTCCCAGCCACCGATTCACAACTCGTCCACCACCTAAGCTCGCGTTTCTCACCAAATAATTTTTTTGTTTTCAGCAGCAACGTCCACCGAAGTAATAATTTCATTGAAGGTAATGAAAATGTACAGTGATGCTCTTAAAGTTCATGGTTTTCAATTACTCTTGTAGGTTCTCTATCCACGATCGAAATGGCTGAGACGGATTTTTTTCATTCTGGAGACGCAGGGAAGGAAAGCGCTGGGGAACGAACTTCGAAAACTTAATTTTCAACTTCGAGGGGTGACACACTTGGTGTGTCGCGCTGCCTGCAGTAATTTAGACGCGTGCGCTGATATTACGAAATGACAGATGTTTTCGTAAGTAACAACCCCGAATATAAGTGTAGGTGAGTGAGTGTTAAGGAAAGGGGGGGGGGAGTTTGAAGAAATTTACCACGAAACTACTTCATACAAATTCTTCCCTGGATTTGAACCCGGGAATCCACAGATGTGGAGCCAGCACCCTGTTCGCTAAACTAGGAAATGTTATCTCCGAAATGAACAGTACAGACTCCATTGCCAAGATTTTTTTAAATTTAGATACCACACCATTTAGATACACCAATGTTTTAAAACCTGCTTCGTAGTCATTATTTGTAATGAAAAAGTGATTAGAATAAAACCCTTAACAATTCAATACATTCCGGGTCACCGCTAACCCTTCTAAGTTTTTCTAGCCACGTACGACAGAATCAAGATATTTCTTTCTCAATCCCCGCCTCTACTACTTGGTCAGGAATGTGTTTACTCAAGATCCAGCTGGAGAAACGCAGTTAAATTCTCTACAAGCGACCGATTGGGAACAGTGACGGCATCAACAGCGTAGAGTTTGCACACGTGTGACGTTGTTCTGACTGAATTCCACGATTTCTTGACTGGAAGTGTTGAAATCACGGCCATCAATATTCTTAATTTGAAAATTCCAGCAGCAAAGACCAGCAAATTAGATACTTCTCCCAGCGGTGCACATTTGGCGTAGAGCTGCCGTCAAATGCCGATTTTATTTCTTTAATGGGTAATGTTATATACGTAATATAATTCTTGGCTATACAAACCCTGAAACGTCCAGTGAAGTCAATTTCTTTTGTTCGCGAAACTTCACAAGCTGATAGTGATAGTGAAGTTACGGAAGAATAATCATCACACCAACATTAGTTTGTTATGAAGATGACATAAGATCTGCAATGCGGAAGATCTTGTATCTTCTGAAAGAATATATTTGTTTGAACGGGTAGCTACGCCAAAACGCACAATGAAAACCCAGGTCCGAAAATATTGCGAGGCAGGTGCCTTTAGACAGTATCAGAGTCCCTTTACGAGACAGTTAACTGAAACCCATTTTCAGAATATTATCTCTTACGGAATTATAATAATTATAATCTTAATACAATGCACCACAAAATAGAACAAATGACGTGAAACAAAAAACAGTTCTCACCTAAACAATCAAACAATTAAATCTAACCTAGGCTTATAGCATGTCTTGGCTTATTATGTTCTTCTTCCTTCTTTTTCTTGTAGCACTATCGTCTTCCTCAAGGGACATGGTTGGAGAAATGGACAACTGTCAAGACATGGTTTGACGATTCCATCTCGAGCCATTATTAATACATGTCGGTTCCACTTTTCTCTTCGTTCAATTCCACCCTTTGACGTAGTAATTAGAGTATGCATTTCAAAGAACCCTAATTTATTCTTTACACTTATCTACGTTTTTTTCTGGAGAGTGGCCGTTCAGTAGAGACAAAGTAATTTTTGATTAAAAAAAGCTGATTCGTTAATCGCGAGGCAAGGTAATAGTAGATTTCTTAGCTTAATAAAAAGAGGGTTTTCATGAATAACGCGGGTCGAATTTGTTTTTTAATCTTACAATTATTTTCTGTAATCTATACGTCTAGGAGCTAGGATTTGTTTCCGTAGATTATGATGCCACATTTCCGGCGGAAATGAACATTCGCGAAAAATACACAACGAGCAGTTTGAAGGTTGAGAGAATTTGAAAGAATTCTGAACGCGTAGCATAATGAACTTAATTTTGTGTTCAATTAATTTAAACGTACGTTCAATTAGTGATTTGATTGAATTGAGAGACCCAAAAATCTTGTTACCATAACATGAGTCAATGGCATATCATTAATTTTCAATGGAGTGTATATGAAATGGAAAACTGCATTGAAAGTATTTTCCTTTCGTTTACAATTAATTTGTTATTACCAAACCAATTTTAAAATTTGATAGTGCACTACTTATTGTTTCTTTATTGGACAGAATATTCGTAACATCCACAAAGAGAACTGGTCTTCCGTTTCATCTACATTCACTGTTCTAAAATCGTTCGGAAAACAACGTAAGTGCACGCTCTCCATAAGTAAAAAGAATTTTAAGAATGTTGATAAAATTTCAAAATAAAGGAAATATAGAATAGTATATTCAAGTGTGAGGTCTTAAGCAATACTATCACCCAAAGGCTACAGGAGCATCGAAATCTCATTATACCGATCTAAATAAAACCAGTGCGTTTCATATTTTTGCTTTTACTCTTCATAAAAAAAAGTTAAAAAAGTCATGGATACCAAGGTCAAATTTTTCTTAAATTTGTGCGATTTGTCGTGAAGAGATACAATTGCCCGTTGATCGCATAGCACAAAGTCTCCCTCCCTCACACACACACTGAATGTACGCGTAAGGATGTCCCACAGAAACGTCCATGAACCACATTCCAAAACGTCCATTCATTACAGCTCTGACATGCAGCCACCGTCGCCGCTTCCTCGCGGGCTTAACTGCGGAGATCCAACACGTGGTCGCATGGGAGAAAGTTACAGAGTGACGCCGCAAGTATAAGGTAAGCAGCCAAACACACACAACTCGGTCAACGCAAAAGCGATGCCGCTCATCATACATGTTGACAAGCACTGATGCAGGGCGCACACACACACATACACACGCCGCATACGTAAAGGATAAGTTCCTCAGTGACAAATATATCAGTGACAAATCTACGAATAGGAGATTACAGAAAAACTATTCCACAATACAAATGATCTTTTTTCAAACAGAAAAAAAACACTTAAAAAACAGTGATACATAAATAATTAATATGTATTTGCATGCTATGTAAAAAAATACCACCTAGAGCTCCAAATAAGGCTGAACTGAGAGTTTTCTTAACAACACATTTCAAATTTAACGTTTTTCGAAAAAGCCATCGTTAATTACGTCTTTAATTCCCGTAATGCTACCGTACCACACAGAACGCACTGCAGAGTACATGTACACAGACATACACGCACACGCACTCGCGCTCAAGCACGTTATATAAGCCGGAACCGGTCTTACAAGCGGGGCGGCGCATTCCTCGTGGAATGGGAATACCAATAGCGAGCGCCGGGGCCGGGGCCGGGGCAGCGCCGGCGCTGGCTAGTGGGACGCCCGGAGCCCAGAGCTCGCCCCGCTCTGCGGCCGCCTAGGAAGCTCCTTCGACCGCCTACCCTACTACTGCCTGCACCGCTTCCCCGCTCCGCGACCGACCACACTGCTTCTCCTCCCTGCGACCGCAGCGCCGGAATGCCTATTAGGGGCCATCCATAAATTACGTCAGGCGATTTTGGCGGGTTTTCGACTGCCTCTTGGTGAGATGTACTATTTCGCTCGATTCCATCCTCTCTTCTAATCTCATGTGAGATTTTTCAAAATGCGTTCATTTGTGATTGATTGCATTGGGATTTATTTAAAAAATATATAATTTGCTTAATTATACTTATTTAAGACTAGATAGGACTAGTATTTAGAAATCAGAGTGACTGAATTACAATAAATATTATCGCACTTCTAAAAACGCTCGGTAATTATTCTTTAAAATGTCTGTAAAAATACAGGTAATAAGATTTATTTCATTAATGATAAAAAGTTTGCTATTTTTTGTTAGATTCTTTGTCTCAGTATACCATGCTACTTTTTGTAGTATTCACATAATCGCGATAAAAATTATTGTGCAAGATTTAGCCATATTTTAGTATATAGAAAGTTGTTTTACTTAAATTGTCTCAGTTTTCTCGAAATTTAGCACCGTTTTCAGCGAAAAAAGTTACGTGATATTTGCCGAGACCCCCCTCTCCCCCACCTCAGATTATATGAGATTTGCTTGCCCCCTGCCCCCCTAAAGACCTCACGTAATTTATGGAAGGCCTCTTACCGCCCGCAACGTTTCCTGCCCTTCGACTGCCTTTCAGCGCCTTGCGCCCGGCTTGCAACCGCTTCATAAGCGACCTATGACCGCCCTGCGAAAGTCTAGCGACATGGCAAATCATTTATTTTGGAAAAGAAAATATTCTATACATATTTGATTAATCGAAGACTCCGTCTGGTAAGTTCATCTTTCTCGTACTTCGAGAATGTTAGCGAATTTTACTCAGCCAAATTTTTCCGCTAACGTCTGAGTAGAAGGCCGGCTAAAGATAGCCATGGCACGTTTTTAATAACATTCATTAAGAGAATAATTGAGATACGAAGTGTTAAGGTTGTTGCAACTGTTACTCCTAATTTGTATACTTCCATAGGTCCATTTCTAATTTTCTGAATTATATGCTTCTTTCCTCTTGTCAATTCCAGGAAGATTTGGTTCTTCACTTATACACTACTGCTGTTAAAAATACTCCCGTAGCTGGTGAACATTTGCTCTTCAATTCATTCAAGATTATCACAAGCTTATTCCTTCAGAGATTAATTAACGAATTTAAGCACTACGTAATCCCATATTGAGGCTACCGAAATTTAAAGTCATACCCTTGAATAAATGTTCAATACTAATAATTACAACGAAAACTAGCATTAGATAAATAATGTGTTATCAAAATTTTCCCCACGAAGATTCTCTGTTTTCCTCGAATTGCTGACACAGTTTCTCCACGTTTTCATAATTTATAATCCTATTTTGTTCTCTTGCATTTCATTAACTAATCTCATCCTCTGAACAAGAAGCAATTTTCTTGTCTTCTCTTTGTTCTCCAGGTGGTCATTGTTAATTCCTCGCTTTGTGCCGCACATTCCACTACTGCATTTCGTATCTCGCTTTTAAAACTTCCTAATCTGCGCCATTAAATCAGGCACTGCGACAGCACATCTCATTTGTCGTTTTTTTTTCAACGAGAAGATAGAACCCGTTCCATTACACATTCGTATTGCTCTGCGATATACTAACAACATTGCTAGAAGATCCTTGAAACTCTTCGATGATAATGTCCGTATATCTTTGCCCTTCCAATTTCGTACCCGCGTATAGCTGATATTCACTACAACAATATTATGCGTTCCTTGTAGTAAATAGTTTTGACATAATTAGCCAAAACGATAATGAGTAATTGCATCACATAAACTTTAGTACATCTCTTTTAAAACACCAGGCCACAATTTGGTCGTGCAAAAAATACAGACGCCAAACTCAACAGCAACCACAAAACCGCGTGAACTAAAACTTACGGACAATATGTTTTGATAATACCCTCAAGCTGTTGTTTTTAATGCGAGTCGCTACTATTCCGCCACAAGAGTTTCAGCGCATTTTGTTTCCGTTCTTTATTTGCTTTTAACGGCTTGGCTCCGCAAAAGCACAAAAAAAGAGGCACTAGCGCTGTATACGCATTAAAGTTCACTATTGAAAGAGCGGCGCCTAAGAGTGCCACATTACGGCAAAATTTACGAGGTGCTAAAAATCGAAGACGAAGCGTCGGGGAAATCGGGAACGACGGAGTGGCACAACTGCCGTCGGCGATGGCGGTGGACAGGCCGCGCCGCGCCGCGCCGCGCCGCAGACGTGCCTACGTGCCCATCAACCAGTCGCTGCCAGCAACACAGGACAAACCGCTGATACAGGGGATTAACAGGAGTTATTGTAACTGATACGGGCGCCGAGTTTTTAATTTCAATCGCAACACCTCCGTGAAAATGCACGCATCCTCTTGTGAAGATTTGGGGGAAATTCTCTCTCTTTTTTACAAAACTTCACTCTCCTCCACTACAATCAGTTGTGGATTTGGTGCGCCATACACAAATGAACCCAGTGAACTGAAGAGTCCGTTTTAATTGTAATGTCAACTACTGCACAAGGTCTTAAGACAGACGTGGATAACAACTCGGACCATTCGTTTTAAAAGACTCTCAAGATACTGCATATCTATAACGGATCCACTGAAACCTCTGAATAATTTTTAATGATCATAGCTCTGTAAATTGCTATATTATGCATTATAATTTTATCAGAGTGATTTAAGCCTTGGAATTTGGCGCCCAGACCCTGACCTTTCGCGGCCGCACATGTAGTTCCCCGCTTGAATACATCATGGCAGCGAAACAACAAACGCGCTCACATCCTCATTACAGATTCCGGTTCATGAGGAATTTGTGTTGGCATATAAGTTTGCGACAGGACTTCTAAAGAATATTCTGATTCCCTTGCCTATTGTTCCACAATATCTCTATTAGAACCACCTCGTTATCATTCATCATCCATGGAATGTGTTCCAAGACTCAGGTAATGAAATCATCGTCAATAAAAAAGATAAAATGAAAGTATTTGGTATTTTGAGTTTCAGACGATGACATTTAGCGAATGATCCGCTTCGGATTCCAATCCAAGGTCAAGCACCTAGCTAGAAGGAAGGATTGAGTAACAGAATTACTCTCGAAATAAAACAAAATGCTAACACCTGGGGATCCGCTTAAGAAGACAATATTTGGCATTTGCTAATTAATAAACTTGATATAATTATACAGACTAATTGAATATCGTAAATAAAATACATCCAGATCTTTGTCGTTCAAATCTCTTAGACTACATTTCGAACAAGTTTTGCAAAATGAGTTCCGCGAAAAGTCATCATCAGCTTAGAGTTTTAAGGAGCCCTTCCTCCCCTCCCGCTCTCTACGAAAAATGCTAGCAACCCTGTCAAATCAGGTTCAAGACCACTCGGTCAACAAAACTCAGCCGCAGGCATGGTTACACATTCGCCATCTCAGCCGGTACAGTTCTCAACGAAACGCTTTCATCATTTCTTCCTCGCAGGAAGGGCGTGCTGCCAGCGAAATCCAACGCAACACAATGTCCATCCGCTTTGGGGCGACGAAAGAACGCGTCTCGCCAGCGCGGTGCGGTGCGGTGCGGTGCGCCCCACCCGTGCCACGGGCTATCCAGCGCCACGCTCCACTGCCAGTGAATGCGTTTCATTAGGGCAGATTCAATTCTCCAGTATTCAAAGTCGGCGGAACGAAACGTCGTCTGACTGACCGCCGCTCGGAGCCAAGCAAAAAATACGACCAAGGAATTCATTTAAAGACTAAGGCCCTCTTAAAAAATCACAGAAAAGACCAGAAAATTGTTCAAGCGAGATAATACAAAGAAAATAAAATGAAAATGTTTGAAGAAAAACTGACGTGAATTTTACGCTAATTAAATAATAAAATGTTTTAATAAACGCAATTATTAAAAAGAAATAGTTTAGAGGTGAAGTGTTTTAGGAAATCTTCAAAACGCATTTGAGATGCCGTATTAAAATATTAATTAGAGATACACAAAATGACAAAATCTGGCAAGCTCAAAATGATTCATTTGCCATTAATGACACGCTTCTTAAAACATAAACACTGGCCATCCCATTACAAAAATAGCCAATATGTGTCTAGGGTCGTTACAAGAGGAGAGGCATGCGGAGGATCTATCACTCGCTGAACTGGGAGGATTGAAAGCTGCAGAACACCGCAAGGTCAAAGAGAGCACCTCTTTTTCTCATGTGTGCGAGAAGGGGGGGGGGACGCCAGCCATCGAAAGGATTCCACGCAAATACCTTAACCTCTTCTTCCTGCTGTCCAGTAAGGGAGATCGAGAAATAAAAGAAGCGAGAAAGTCGGAGGAAGAAATGTTGAGCGAGGGTGGGTCAGTGGACCAGGTGATGTTACGGAATAAGCGAGGGCCGAGTCTGATTTACTTGGTTAAGTGCCCCGAGCATTATTCTTATAAGGGCCTCCTAATATTTTCGGCCCAAAGAGGAGAAAGGGATAGGATTAGAATAAAAATGAATACATCGTACAATTTTTAATCTGAATGTATTCTATAAAAATTGAAAACTAATAATAACGTACGAATCTGAGGCCAAACAAGAGTTTTTTTTTTTGCTTGTTGGAAAAACCGGCACCGAGGGAAAGGACGGAATTGTGCATCAGCCAAGGAAGGTGGCTGGCCGCAGCCGTGATGACTGCAAACGGGTTGACGAGGGGAGTGAAGAGGAGGGAGTGGGGAGGGCGAACGGAGTCGCTCTTCCTTGGCGGAAGCGCAACCCGGCCGCGGTGGCAAACAAAAAGCTCCTTCCGATTAATATTGTAATGTTTGGCCAAGAAATAACTTGAATTTCACGATCACCTCAAAATTATAATATTAAACAATCTAACAACGTTCTGAACTGCTACAATAGTTTTTCCCTTCTTAATAAAATTTTCAAAATTAAATATTCATATGTTTTAAATATTCACAAGCCTTCATAGTTTTCAAACTCGAGCCGAACACGTCCACTGAGGTAGTCTTAAGGCAAGGAAATATGGCTTTGTAGAACATGGATGGCCACAGCGGCGGAGTTAATCTCACTCTCTAGTCAAATACAGTGCTTCTGGAATAAAACTAAACAGTACTGATTGCTCTTTCTACAAAAGTGAAGAGTGTTTCTTAATTGTTAGCAAAAACGTGGCTATATCTAACTGTAATAACATTTGGTGGGAGAATTTCAGACGTCATGTATTGCCTTAAAAGCACAAGGTCAGTATGTTGAAATAATGATATTAAAGTTGCAATTTTCTTTGAGAAAACTATAGTAATCAACCAATTGAGATAACTATAACCAGTTGTGATTGTTAACAATACTGAATTTATAATTTATTATCTATCTACTTCTACACAGTATTTTTTATGTGTGGCGTGTTTTTTAACAATTCTTATTTTTTAACATTTACAATCTAAGTGTTTGTGAACATACAAAATAAAAAACCTAGCTTTAAATCATACAATAAGTGAAAATTTACAAATATGCAATAGATATATTTCCATAGACAAAATATATAATTCCGTTAATAAATTTAATTTATACAGCAAACAGTTTTAATGCAATATTTCAGTTAACTTGTTTATATCATTATGCATAATGTTTGTCAAACTATTTTATTCTTTGCGTGTTCTACGTAAATATCAAGTCTCCCCGCAGCGAAAGTCAAAGTTCGCGCCTTAGAGATCTGGGCAGCACAGAAACCAAGCCTTCCGGGAGGCGGTACGGTCAGTAATCTCAACCACATATAGCTCACCGGGTACGGTCCAGCGGGCTGTCGGGACATGGGAGTCGCGGGACGGGGCGGGGCCGGGCGGGGCGGGGCGGGGAGGGGCGGAGTCGCGAAGGACGAGGCTCGGGTGGCACAGGGGATCGTGCGAGGGGCCTGCGAAGCTAGAAGGCTTGTGTAGAAGAGGCTGCGGCGGAGACAACACGGCGCTGGGATCAAGGCAACATCACCGCTGGGGCTTCGCCTTTATCCCGAGGGAGCCGGCCAAAAAGACCCCAATGAACAGAAGGCTCCCAACACGACACGATAGTAAGAGGAGAATTTTACAATGAGAACAGGAAGATGTGAAATTTGGTGACTGACGAACGACGAGTTTCACGTGAATTTTGTAGTTGTATCTAAGACTTTTCCTTTCGAGATACAGTTACTGGGAGATCTGCCAAGAAATGGAGAATGAAGATATTATTATCTTACATAATTGCTCTTTCATAATTTTGGAAGTAATTGAATATTCTACTCGCACATTCCGCTTGCAGTGTAAGGATAGAAATAATAAGTTATAAAATACTAAATAATATGAGTGTGGCTTCAGAAACAACAGTCTAATACGACGATTATTTTCTAAGTCATGACAACTACAATATGTTCGGCCAATAGAGCGGCAGGAATACAAATTCACTGCAATGTGCTACGCAATACTGATTCACTAGAACGTGCTTCGCAATGCTGACCAAATTGATTCGGGATACAGGAGCCAATGAGTAGGATACTTTTAAAAGTAACAAGAATTCATATATTGGGGACACGTGGGAACAACGTAGGTTGCAAACAACTAACACTGTTCAAAATAATTACCTAAGAGTTACTCACAACTCTGCCGACCATCAAAAAGGCGTTTAATAACGTCGGCTGGACGAGTATGTGATTCGTCTTTGTGAAAGAACTCTCGTCCGTTGTGCTGCAGAACAGTGTATGCGACGCGTTCTCGTTTGATAGCGCCCATCCAATGTCCAACACTACGATAATGTAACGTACACCCACCCAAAGCTTCTCGTATGACATTAACGAGCATTCCTGCCGTGAGGAACTGCAACTCCAACCACTGTAGCTCTGCTTTACTTACACCCATTTTGGGCCGCAGGCACTAGCATTTTACTTTTGCGCGCTGCAGTCAACTAGCCGGCAATGCGCGCATAAGGAATTCAACGGAAGGCATCTCGTACAAGATCAAAGAGGGTTTCTAACGGATATACTGAACTAATCACTTTTTTAATTGTACTTCCGAAGATTTACCAGTCGCCATAACTACGAATTCATTTCTCCTTCTTGTCAGGACCCCACACATTTATTTCTTCCGTGGGAGCCCCACAACAATAATGCCCAGAGGTCTTCAATCATTCAATAAGGCCTGCGACACCCTGTTGAGTAACTTTCTTGCGTATCTTTCGCCCGCAGTGATCGGCTAAGAAAACAGGCCGTCCGGCGGCGAGGAGGGGCGGGGCGGCGCGGCGCCTAAACGGATTTTCCGCGAGCCCATGTGAAGTGGGGAAGTGGGTTTACACGCAGGTCGGGGCCCCCGCCCCCACTCCGCTCCGCTCGGTCACTCGCGGCGGATCCAGTTTCGGCAGGTCCGAGACTCCTTCCAGGCCGGCGGACGGGCGGGCTGCCTCGCTCCGCCATGGCCCGGTGCAGGGACGTACGCCGCTGTCCTGCCGCCAGCAGTTCATTCACCTACTGGATGCCCTCACGCTCAAGCAATGCAGAGGCGGATCTAGAAGGGGTTGGAACGCTCCTCACTACAATACTTTTCTAAATGAAAAGTTGTTGCATCGATTTAATCGTTTGCACTTTAAAGTAAAAGTTGCATGGATTTAGTCTTGTGCGAGCTCGCAACTGAAGTTTCGTAGGCGGGGAAGTGAAAAGTTGAAATCCCACGAGGGAGAAAGACCCAAGCACAATAGCTGGGGCGAAAGATGCCACTGCCTGGATGGTAATTCTGGAGACCAGTTGCTCTGATTGAACGTTTCTGTGGTTTCCACCGATCAATTCCGTGCGCATGCCAAAGCAGAACTTTCAAAAACTGGTTGCGAATTGCCTACATCATCACTGTGCGCATGATCCCTATCTGTGTAACCGCACACGCGGCCGGCGTCTTTACGACTTCGGCACTTCGTTTCACTGAGGGTTATTTGACATAGCTAACGTGTCGACGACATTCCTGGTGCTCTCAATAGTAGTCATTTAGCAAGAGCGCCAAGGCCTAAATGTTAACTATTTTATTAGACGGCTACATCGCTGACCGATCCCACCCCCTGGGCTTGCTGCATGAATTACGAAAGTGCTTTTAACGTACGAGCGATCCCAGCAAGAAGAAAAGTAACTCGCTTGTCTTTGGTTGCTGACATTTAATCCATACAACTGAATACGCATCACCAAGCCAATCAAAATACCTGCAGTTCACGCAGCTCCTCAAATGAGAAATTCAAAGTTTTCTACCATTCAATTACCTCATTCCTTAATCATATTGCTCAACAACTGGTATTTTAACTTTGTCCTTGTGCCCTTACGCATAGAAAAAATATACGGCTTTTTTCATAAGTGTTGATTCCATGAGGTCAAAGACGCGCGCTTCTAAAGTGAAAGTAAACAGGAATTCTAAGAAATAAACGATGTGTTGAACATTTTCTTTTACTTCAAATGGGTTTTACTGAAATTCTCTAAATGGCCATGTGAAGGCGCTGGCATTAAATATCCATGCCCATTGCATTATTTATTAATAAATGTTCAATGGGAGAAGGGGTGGTGCCATTTTGAGTTCACAATCAGAAGAGATCTATGGAGGAAAATATTAAACCTCTGATGTCAAAGGTACTAAGCCGAAGAACACTCCGAATGTTTCACCTGTTCTCAGCATCTCCATTAGATCATAACACAGAACATCGATTACCTGCATTAATAAGAGTTTCCATCGGAGGCAGCGAGTACGTACGGGTGTGATGCAAACACTGACAAACAATGACTTGTGAATGAAAATTCGTGATAAGGTTAATACTAGCTAGTTCGCTGGGGAAAGCATGTTATAACTAAACCATTTTTGCAAACACCACGTGTTCCCTTAATTGTTCATTTTGGCATGCTCTTATAAAGAAAAGATCACTGGGGTGGTCTGTGCGCTACTTCGAAGCAGGATGCAGATGGCGTGTATCTTGGAGCAGTGATCGAGGAATTGGGACAAAGAGTACGAGAGATGTAAGACGGGGGATGAGGTCGGGGACAAAAGATGGATAGGAATGTGGGAGGCGGACATATACATCTACTATGGGGCTTTGGAACGTAGGAATGGTTCAGGCACTCCAGCATGCGTTTCGAAATACACATCACGGCATGCGATTTCGAAATACATCAGGTATTGTTACGATTAAGGGGCGCATTTTGATGACCTAAAACATTACCAAAATAGATCGATAAAATGCTCTTAAAATGCTTTAAAATGACCTAAAAGCAGAGAAAAATTACTTAAAAAATGTGATCAAAACCACTTCGGATGTTCATGCTGTTGGATACATTACTGATGTAATCGACGCTGCTTCTATTCGTCCAAATGAATTCATCTTGCAAAATTTTGGTTAGGACTGTTCTTTACCAGGAAATCTCTTTCTTTTGTTATCCTGAAATCGTCTGAACAGACAATGACGCTGACTGGTATGCGTCACAGGAACCTTAGATTACATACACACAACGGCTGACATTCCTTTCTGAGCGAAGAAACCGAATAGGCTACACAGGAATTCTGTGGAGAACATTGGTTGTATCTCGTAAATAATATATGAAGCAAGTACTATTAAAATGATATTATAATGGATGAAATCAGCAAAAAATGCATTACAAAATTACGGAAAATGGTAAAACAATGACCTACGAAATGGGACATTTCCTTTCGTCATAACATAAAATTAATTTCTACACTAAACGGCATGGTTCTAAAGTGAAAAGATAAAAATTACATTTCATTAAAATCTGCCCCCGTACTTATGACACACCTCGCGGGGACGTCACTAACGTTCGCAGCCTAAAGCAAGAGAAGCGACCTAAATACATTTCTGGTCGCTTTTTTGCATTAATTTTTTACAATTTAAATATGACATTTTTCTACAAAATATACAAAGTAATATACTACGAAAATATACAAAGTAATTAAATTTTAACTTTAATTATACAATTAATGAATACATTTGATTTTATGTTGTATAATTTGCCAGGCTTCCAGATTTTTTAAAGAGGTTGCTCCTCAAATGTTTGATTGATTGATTATTTCGTGTTTCCAGGCGCCTCAAGTGCTATGGTGATTAGTCCCGTAAGTGTACTGCACGTTTTTATCACAAAAGGGGACTGTGATCTTCTTCTGCTGGATGCCGAGATTCGTCACCGACCTCTGGGCTTGTGGGATTTTTCTCCTCCAGACAGCTTACATCATCTACGCCAGAATTCTCCTCGAGACTGTGGCTTCATTCGACCTGGCTATCTAGCTGGGGCCGAAAACCAGCCCGTCGGAACTCGAACCCTGGAGACTCCTGGTCAGAGGCACTGCAGGGACCTCAGATGTACTGAAGCACCCCAGTGGATAAATGATAACTCCCCAAATTGTCAGCATAAAGAAAAGGGAATATCAGGGATTAAACTAATTACGGAAATAACGTTTCCTTACCGCCTAAGACCCTCTTCAAAAGTTTCGCAGTGACAGCCCTTCTATGTCCCCCTGCCCGCACGCCCATGGGGAAGGAACGTGAGAAGCGACGGGGAGACGTAAATTGACGTCAGGAGCCGTGGTGTTCCGATGCGCTGGCCACGCGGAAGCCCTTGAACGGCGGCACCTCCGCCTCCGCCTCCGACTGGTTTCCGGGCGCCCCACTGCCCTGCCGGCCGACAGTGGCGTGCGCGCCCACCGCACGGCGCTCGCCCGGCCTTCGCGTCGCTTCGGCGGCCGTTGCCACGGGAGGGGCCGCCAAGCCCATACCTCTAGCATACTTAGACAATGATCCTTTTCATATAGACAATATGAAATAATTTTTTTTTTCTTGCCTCTTCCATAGTCAGGCATGTGCTCGACCGTAATGACCAGATACTAGTTATTTAATTATGAATAATATTTTGAAATTTCCCTTAAGGATGAACTAAGTTAATGTATACCTGAAGAGTTAAAACCAGGGACACGAAACGTCGCAACAATGCAACATTTATAACAACGAATTCAACAGTTTAAGACAAAAAAATGTTTTATTAATTGAGAACTGCTTAAATAGATTATGATTGTATACTTTAAAAGGAATGTTATATATAAGTACGATAATGTAATATAACAATCAAATATCTTGAAATATTAGATACAAAATCGGGTACATTTTCTGATCTGTAAGTTGTATGGAATACAAATAAGTTCGCCAAATATAATAAGTAAGGGGCGGATTTTGATAACCTAAAACATCGCCAAAAATGATCAATAAAATGCACTTAAAATCTTTTTAAAATGCCCTAAAACCAAAGAAAAATTACGTAAACTGTTTTCTCAAAACCAGTACAGTTGAACAACTCAAGCTGTTGGATACGTTACTGATGCAATTTCCATACAAAATGACACTAAAATCGATGAAATGAGCAAAAAAATGCATTCAAATCACTGGAAAAAGTAAAA
Organism: Teleogryllus occipitalis; assembly: GCA_011170035.1. Taxonomy (NCBI): domain Eukaryota; kingdom Metazoa; phylum Arthropoda; class Insecta; order Orthoptera; family Gryllidae; genus Teleogryllus; species Teleogryllus occipitalis. Next base: position 18,825 of record BLKR01006157.1, read on the forward strand.
ATATGACTTAGTAGAAATCGACAAAAAATGCAAAATAATGACCTATAAAAATGGGTTATTTCCTTTGTCATAACATGAATTTCTATACAAAACGGCATTGTTCTAAAGTGAAAAGAAAAAAAAGACATTTCATTAAAATCCACCCCCTAATAATAAGTAATGCATTCAATACCATCAACAATTGATTGAACGTGGGTACTTTCAACAATATGCGAATTCATAAAATAAAGATGCAACAAGTTGCAGACGAAGACAGAAAATTGGTATTCCCATCGGAGTCCTTGAAGGTCCACGAGATCCCCCATTTCGTTGCGTGGCAAGACCCCGTTCGCTCAGCGGTGAACGCCGCTGGCGCTTCCTGCGAGTACCGTTGCGGAACGAAAGCGCACGGGGGCGCAATGCTGACGCCTACGGACGCGCGACTAGTATTAAAAGCAGTATGAGCAAATAAGAGCATTACGTCGGTGCGCTGCCTGGCTTGCAACGAAATGCCAAGGAGAGGCATCTTTGATTTCAGCGTGCTTTCATATACACTGATATTGCTGCAATGTCTCCAGTAAGACAAAGTAGATTTAAATTAGTTTGTAAGCTAGGCCATATGTTAGCTATGCAAACAGAATTTAAAAATAAATATTATCTATGAATAACATTAAAAGGAAAATGTATAATACTAACACTTTATTAGAATTTTTTCATCTTATCTGGGAGTTTTGCAACCGTGCAACTTACGCACGAACCGTCACTGCAAGCCGTGCCAACACGATTTTACTGATAGCAACATTATATATGTTCTGAGAAGTGAACTATTCTTCAGAGTATTATAAGACGCCAGTTTCTCCGTCTTGTTGGGACATTCACCCAAAGGACACGTGTGTCATTGAAACATTCGATGCCGAAGATTTGACAACCGATAACAAACCACATCCTGCTCTTAAGCCTTGCACTCAGATGTACATAGCGACACGAGTAAGAAGACTGAAGCTCGAGATGCATTATGCCACAAATTCACCTCAAACTTTGCAAAAAACATACTGGAAAAGAATACTGCATAAAGAAAATAAGAATTACTTATAATTTTCCTTTTATTTTGAGTTTGTAACATGTATTGCTTTAATTAAATATTCTAAATTCACTGATCGCCGAGAGAAAGTGGTGGCAACAACTTGTGGCTGAGATGAGCCGCAGTGGCGTCCACACAAGTGGTCGCTGTTGCTGGCGATACTGCGATACCGACTTGTGGCCGCCACAAGTGGCCGAGTGCGCGCACAAAGACAACGCTCGTTCACGTACGTGGGACAGCTAACGTCATATTATACTCATGTGCCCAGCTGTCCGCCGGAGAACACACTTGGAATTAACACGAATGTCAATTCCATTCTCGCGTCTAACCGCAGGATATCGAGTCTCAGATACGACAGAGGGCTGCCTTGCCTCAGGAGAGAATACTCCCTTCCGTTGCGTGACTCCCGAGCAGAACTGGTGCATGTATCCGGGCCCGAGGAGGATCCTATTCTACATGAACCAGCAGTAAGACCTTGCAATATATATCCTCTCCACGTAAATATTAACCATATCAATACAATTCTATGATGTTTACGACCAGTTTCATTTTTTTTTTTGCCTTCCCTTTCCTTGTACACTTCACTGTCTTCACATTGAGGTGGCCAAGATGTTCGAATATTAGTTTACTAACATGCAAACTTTTAATCATCAATTCAAAAGATAAGTGTTTCAATTCTAGTCATTTTATACTTCAATATAAATGTCGTACTTATTATTTTAAAAAAATCAAGTTGTTCTCCGAGAATGTTTCCCACCTTACAGCACCAGGATTATATCTCGATCCAAACCGAACCCGGGGGAGAGACCGAATCCACAGAACCAACGTCGTGGGGAGTCAATGATCCGCACGCCCCCCAGCACTCACGCACGCACAGCAACACGCCTGCACACGCGCCCGCCCGAACACGCGCATTCCAAGCGGCGGCGGCCCTACCCGATGATTCAGCGGCGTCTGAGTGGAGCACTTGTGCGGGGCGTGGGAGGGGAGGGGAGGGGAGAGGGCGCGTGTACGTGACGGGAGCAAGGCTGCCGCCGCCGCAGACGCCCCGCTCCTGCTCCTCACCCTTTCGCTCCGCCCCGCCCAGGCCGCCGAACAAAAGGGCGCAACGAGACCGGAAAAGGTCGCGGCTTCGAGTGCGCAAATGTCAGCAGACTGGAGCGAGCGCCCCGCCCGGGACTCGAGGGGGGTTTTAATGATGTCGCCCAGGGACGAATTCCCCGGGCGAACTTCGCACGCGCAGTTCTGGGACAGTGTTATTATCAGCGCGATCTGTGGATCACAATGTTTTATTCGAGGCGGTCAGACCTGTCAAATTTCGGTAGGACAAACTCTCCTAAGAAAATTACATAAAAGTTGAAGGAATTGTGAACTTCGCACGGCTGTCTGAATTTCATCGGTTAACAGGAATAATGCTTCCTTTAAAACTTCTTTTTCTTTTCTTTTTCTTTCAATATATGAGACAAAGTAAGCCTCAATATTTTCTATACGATTCCGTTTAATCCTTTCTCTGGCCAGTATCCAGAAATGCAGTTTACTTGTCTGGTTTACGTTCGTATGCTAAACATGTAATCAACGACATATCTAATCTGTGCTACCGGCTGAGATCTCAGTGTCGTGTCACTGCAGTGCCTCTCATCGGGAGGTCCTAGGGTTCGAGTCCCGACGGTGGCAGGATTTTCGACACTATCTACATAGCTAGATTAAATTAAGCTACTGGATGAGAACTCTGGCGGCTGATCAACACCAGGCGAATGCCGCAGCAATACCGTAACAAATACCGTAACAGACCATGTGCGTTCTTTCCTCCCTCGTCTTATCCTCAACCCTTATTTGCGCACACACCCTCACTTGCACTACAATACCACACATGTCGGGAGACCAGGTGGGAGCTTAGAGATTGTCCCGGCGGGCGCGCGGCCCCGCTGATAGAAAATACCAGGATGGGCTCCCTTCCCTTACAAGTCAATCTGTAGGTCGACGCGAAATCACGGCATCCATCGGGGGAATCGCATGATAAAACATGCACTATACATACAGGACTAATGACAATAGCAGTTAAGGCGCCTGAAGATACGAAATAATCGATCAATATTTTGCAGAATACTGAACAAGAGAATTTTACGTACCTCAGGGACTAGAACACACACAGAAGTAATCTTTTAACTCTAAATTTCACTTTCGTTCAGCACGTATTTTTCTAACAATAACTACGTTTTTTTGGTCCCCAGGAATTCACTAGGGACGTTTTTCTGCAACAACTTATTTCATAGGCTCAAATATATACTTGGTAGCAAAACGTAAAATAATATGTTCTTCTCCTGAAAGTTTGGTATGAAGAAACGGAAATCGCTTGGATGCCCAACTCTTCCACCGATTTAGAAACACTGAGCTGGGCAACAGATGTATCATCCTTCCAAGGTGAAAAATTGACGAACTGTTATCCTTTAATTATTAACAATTTGAAATAAAGTGTGAATACTTTCCTCTTGAAAAAACTAAATTCATTCAGTTTCGACAAAATTTAAATTTAAATTTGAAGAATGAGTAGAGTCGAAGTAACTCAAGAAGGAATGCAAAAAACACATTTGAAATAGTTAAGTGTAAAGCGTACGTGTATTAAAATGCATAAAATTCGGGGAAAAAATTAAAATCAAAACTTTCCATATAAAAATCTTCAATAACTTTTTACATAAATTGTAGCTATTTTATTAATTATTACGCAACTTTACAGAATTACTAATGCGAAAGAGGTAATATCACTCGTCTTCTCAAGCAAGATTTGCGTGATAATGCTACAAAACACCGTGTCCCGATAAGACTCAGGAAGGTCAAGACAAAAACTACAACTCTTGATCTCGCAAAAATCCTCTCTGCAACCACGAGGATGCACTAGACAACGCGGTGCTATTACCAGAAGCAAATCCCGGAACGTTTTCTCATAATTAAAATTATCTTGGGTATGCTTGCACTTTTCCTTTAGTTATATCATCGTTACATGAAACGTTCTCACAAAGACCTTCACTGTCCTTTGATTTCTTGCCAGACGTTGAGAATGGCTCAGAAATCAGGCTCATGTTTATTTACAGCATTATCAAAGAAGCCTACTTAAGTAAGGCAGCAAATAAAAGATATTCTAAACTGTACGCAAAAGAATTCTGTTTGAAGTCCACGAGAATGTTTTCATCTCACCAAAGTTGACTGTGAACTTTCAGTCACAATCCATTACTCCGTTCGCATTCCTTTTGCGATACAAATGCCATTACAATATATCTACAAATTCAATAAGTTAATGCAATCAGCAATTAAGGCATTAATATGTGAAAAATACGACTGATCAAGCATTTGAAAAATGATGTATTTATATGAAATTAGACCTAAAATGAGAATGCTTTGCGAAACATGCCAATACACATGCCTTAGAGCAGACTCCATCAGGTCGCGGGCAAGGGAACTAGCTTGCTAGAGCTCGTGGGCACTGAATTCAGAGAAAGTAGCGGGAGATCTGAATGTAAGCGTTGTACAAATTGTTTTTGAGATGTCCGTACATTACTGGATTCCTAGTCCGTTACAGTTTTTCTGAAGAAGTCAATTGGCAGTTATAGCCTCAAATTTAGCGATTTTTCATTTACAATTTATAAATGAAATACATACGTCAGTAATATTTGAACTTATTCATTGTGAGTAAAATTAAATACTTTGTATAGAAAGGTTCTTGACTTTGTAATCGTGGTTACTTAAGGGTGGGTAATCGTGGTTACTTAATGGCATTCACATTCTACGTTCAGTTTAGGAACAAAGATTCTGCTCCGTTTTAAAAAAACCTGTGAGCCCATAGAGTGATATAATACATCTAAGATGTTTCATCTAGAGGAGATACACTACATAGGGACTTGTTAACTGATTTCACATTAATGCTACGTACAACAATAAGAAAATTTAATAAAGGATAACACACAATATGGAAACAAAGAATGTCCCATTCCTGCCCCTCTGCACAATGACTATGCAAGACAAAAGTTTTAAATAAAATAAACATAGAAATGAAGTAATACGTATTATTGCATATAAACATAATTAAAACCAGGGTTGATTGAAAACATCCGGCAACACCTGCTTTCGTCGTGATATTTCGAGCGCCCTTCGCGCTTATCATCCCCGATGCAGCTTGCACTTGTATGTAAACCTTCTTTTTTGGATTTGGAGGGAAAATGCGAGCGAAGTCAGGGGAAGTTGCCCGTGCCCGCAGGGGCGCCAAACTTCCCTGACGGGCAAGTGGTTCGTGCGGGCGAACATATGACATATTTGCCATAGTGCTTCGGTCAAAAATTAATTTTCCTTTTATGTGACAAAAATGTGGTTCATACTGAAACTCTACAGTTTACAAAATTCGCAAAACGTCAAAAAACAAATTTAATAGCGCGAAACCGAAAAGCTTCACGAACATATATTGTAAGCATAATACACGGACGAATATTTCCATAAAATACGCTGCTAGCCAGAAAAGGAAGAGAGAAAAACAAAAACCTCTGGAAAACAAAATGAAAATGTTCGCCACAGTGAGACAGTGCTTCTTTTCGACAAAAATAAAAACAAATACAAAAATAGAAGCAATTACCTCACAGTCTATGAATATAAACAAAGGAAGAATATACATAAAGATCGATTCCCTTTGTGATCTACACAAAGGGAGTCGATCAACTGAATTGTGCAAGCACTCTCACATTTGTATAACATTTGTCTCCCCAAAAGGGAAACAAAGACAAAATCCTTAAAAGGTTCGTCCCCAATCGAAGATGAGAGAAAAATGTACAGTAATGTTTATACACTTTGAACAATCTTTACCTTCGACGAAAACTTTCTCACCTCAATCTCGATTCAAATTTCCCAGGCTTCCGTTCCATTCGTATTCGACAGGGTTGATTTATCATCGAACAAACAACAGCCCTTTGGCAGAGAGAAATTAAAATGCATGTACTTTCAGATGACTGCACTTTCAGCGTACTGTCACACTGAAACACTATTTCAGAACGTTAATAACGGCAAATATATCTTGTTCTTTTCTTTGCTATTAAATATTTATTATTTACATTACACCACGCTCAGCAAGCGCAGATTGTAATTTCCATTACGAACAGAACCCATTTATTAAATACCTCATTTCTCTCTGAACATTATCTCTCGTCGCAATCTCATAGATTAGGAGTCCGCGAAGCAATCCCACGGCGGCGCGAGAAATTCACTGCCGGCCGAGAAGCGAGTCTATCGCCCGCGCGCCGAAGAAATCACATAGGCAGAGAGAAAACACCTGGCTGCCGAGAGTCAGACACAAAACAAACTCCGGGCGACCTGGAGGCATTTCTTCCGCATTACCTGGTGGTGGTAGAGATGGTTCGTTATGAATGTGAAGTTGGCACAGATGGATTTGGAGATGGAAGATGGACGGAGATGGAGATGGGCGTGGTAATGGAGACAAAGTTGAGTGTGATGGTGGCGACGAAAGTAAAGGTGATGGTTGGAAGATGTTTAGCTGGAGATGGAAGTGACGGAGAAGGAAAAGTGGCGGCGGTGGAAGGAGATGGTGGAAGTGGCGGCAGAGGAACAGACTGCGACGGCGGCGGAGGCTGTGAGGCTGGACCAAGACTGCGAGAAACAACGATTTATCACCCCCCCTAAGCGACGGCGACGCGCGGAGATGAATCACTGCTCTGTTCCGCGGGGCGCAGCGTCGCGTTGGATAGCGCCGGTAGCGGGACGCGAATCGTACGACATCGCGGAAACGCGCCTTGGGAAATCAGCAGATGTCGACAGCCGCAGTCTGCCTTTTCAGTTCCCTTTTCCACGTCTCCATTGTCTTACTGGACATTGAATCTTTGGGGAAATAACTATTTAAATGAAATATTCGACGATCATTTTGATCAACTTTCAAATCAATGCGATCTAATCCGCTACCGGCTACGGCATCAACTGCGCATTTTCATTTGTGAATCTTTCAGAATTTCCGGTAAGTTCCACAGATTTTTGCGTGAAACGTAAATGACAGAACGCTATAAATCAGAAAAAGTTTGTAAACTTTCACAACGGCAATTAAAGACGTTGATATTTACTAAAAAAACACATTTCTGTTCTTCCTTCAACGAAGCTTTTCGCTTGTTTCAGTCTCCAGATCGAGTAGCAGCGATCGCGCTCGAATGAGCAAGATTCAGGGTTAATAAAAATCATGATTTTATAAGTAGTTTAAAAAATCAGATTTTTTATTGAAAATACCGACCTAAATTAATTAATATTCTAATTACGTAAAATATTTAAATAAAACTTGTCCGATCAAAAATTAGAAATTCGCTTTAATAGAAAAATCAGCAAAATTGGTGTTCCTTCATAAATAATTAAATAATTCGTAAAAGTTATTATAGTTCGTTGTTTATTAATAACTACTTTAAATGTTATAATGTGTAATTCTCTTCTTTATCGCCTTAATTTTTTTATAAAATTTACAATAAATTACATTCTTGACATAAATCGACGATTTTTTGAGTGAATTGTTTGATTGAAATCGTAATTTAAATCAATGATCTAAATCACTTGATCTAAATCATCGCAACCACGGCCAGATTCGTAAGACCCGCGATGAGAAGAACACGTCTCCTGCTGAAGTAATCGTAGTTTGCCTTGCCGGACCCCTTTCCAGTCCCCCAATGTTCATCCATCGCACAATAACGGATTCATATTACAGATTCTCACATGACAGATTACGGAAACGGTCATTTATGCCTTACCTGTAGGCGTATCTATGTACATTCGAAACTAAACAGATACTGGTACAAGATAAACTTTATTATAAATTGAGACAACTGAAACAAAAATTGACAGATGAGTTCGAACACGTTTAACTCTCAGCGAAACAGACGCACGATCATCCTTTCTGACAGTGAGACATCTTCTGCATCTGGCCATCAGAAAAGGAGGAGACAGCGCAGGGATCAATCGCCCTCGCTCACGGCGGTTGGGGGCGGGGAAAGTGAGCGAGATGGAAGAAGGATCGGCGAGGGGAGATGTGGGTGGGATGTGGGGCGTGAGATGCGGTGCCAAGGCGCGAGATGTGTCATATTATAATGTATGAGCGATTCAATTTGACTCTGTGCTGAACAAGACGCAGTGGTCAATCATTTGATACGATGTTCAAGAAGTATAATGCAACGACAAAATGTTGTAAGGCCAGTCTGTAAGTGGAGGCAATCGTAAACAACCCTGCCGTGAACCCACAAATTCTGTCCACCCGCCACAAATTCCCCAGTGTTCGGGGTTTCATTCTCGACACCCATAGGACAGAAGTGCCCTGCGATATAAGGAGCTTGAGTGCATGTCATATATGAACAAAGGATTCGAAGTGAGGGGGACTTCAACGACGTTGCTGCGTGCGGGGGGAAGGAACGCGGGAGGAGGCGTGGGGCGGCGGCAGTGGCATAGACTAAAGAGGTATAATTCTTTACTCTATGGCAGTGGGTGCGGGATGCAACTGGGACAAAAAAAAAAAAGGAGTTCGCACGGAAGCGGAGGAGACTCGAGGGTAGGGAAAGCGAGGTGGAACACAAGACGGGACATGGGGCGCGAAGCGAGGAGGGACACTAACGTTATTTGTTTTGTTTTTATTTTTTGACAAATAGAAGTACATCGATAAACGGAACATGCGTGAAATGCGAGTATTTAATTTAGTAAACATATTTTGATAGTATTACTCGTTTATTATGCATTTGCAGACGGCAGAATTAGGAATTACTGTTGTTTTGAAAGTAAGGCCAGAATACATATTAGAGAAATGCTCGAATAGTGTCGATATCTATCAGCATTGGCCAATTCTGACGCCAGCAGAGACAGTTCGGGAAAAAGTGCTTGTTCTGTTTTTGTGGTTTCTGTGAAGACTGCGGAAAAATCAAATCTACTTCGGTATGCGAGAGTGCGTTCTGGCAGTAAATTAATTATAAATAATGTAGTGAACTACTGCCGCGAGGAAAGGAAAAGGGTTATTAATACAATTAGAAAGACCTATGGACAGAGCAATAAAATACACTGATAGACAATATACGCTTTTTAAAAAGGCACGGAACATATTTTTATTTCTCCTTTGCATATTACACAATAGTTACGTTCTCGCCCGCTTCTACTCTGCCGTTTCCTGCAAGGAGCGGACCTGTATCCCGCTCACTGCCCTCTATATCTTATCTAATCGATCAGTATCTACTCTGGCCGTGCGATTCTCATTCAGTCGGCGGTGACCTCTCGTAAACAGATCGCAGCGCTCCGTCTGCACATGTAAAGTGAACGTGTAATAGTTTCGCGAGGGAAGGGAGTACAGATAAGCCATATCTGCATTTGGGTATAAAATAGTTCGAAATTTCGGACACAAGGTTGTTATGTTAATCGCGGAAGACCAGGAAGTCACGCCGTCGACTTGGAAATGCAAGAGCAAAGCGAGTCAAATTGACTTCCTAAGTTAACTTAACCCAACTACTACCTTAAAACGTTCAGCATTTTGGAACCAGCATCTTCTACATATCGCATTCCACAGAAGAAATATTCATCCATTGCAGTAGCTATTTGTTAAAAAAATGCTAGCGCGAAGCGGGTGGAGTACACCACACGACGAGAACGGGATGCACAGTGAGATACGCGGTGAGACGCAGGGCGGCGCGTGGGTGCTGGATGCTGGGGCTGGGGCAGGGGCAAGGGCGGGGGCGGGTCGCACGAGACAGGCGGCGTGCAGCCGCTGTTTGCATTACGGTAGCTTCACTGTTTATAAACAGTCTCGCGCGGGCCATGCCCCGCCTCCGGATCCGCCCACGATTCGCCACGACCTTCCTCTTCATCCCTCGCCGCAACGCATTTAAATGCCTAGAGCCATGGCTTGGAAACAAGCCCAATGTTACTCAATATAGTAATAACGATTTGCGTTTGGGCACAGACTAACAAAAAATGTTCAGTCACTTCAACTAGATTCATTAGCTGTCAATACAATAAATAAGCATACATCTGTAAGAAAATCAGATTTACAGAAAGTTCTTTGGACGACGAATTCAACCGGAAGACACATCAATCGCACATATTAAAAACCTTCGAGATCCTTATGAAATACAAGAACAGCTTGCGAAGGCCACTGGCTCGTATTTGGAGGACACTCTTCTGCAGGATGATCTCCAAGAACAGGTCACATAATATTTATGGAAATATTGACATCCAGACTCCATCTGTACGTCTCATGGGTCGTATAAATATGAATTCGTATACATATGCCAAAACAATGGGTCGTACGTCTTTCTAAATAACCCAGTTTTTAAATTTTCTTGAGAACGATAGAATGTAAAAATGCGTGTTCTATAACAGCAACGCTACAAATGCTAGCGAAGTATAGTCAACATCGGTTAGAACTACAGATTTCGCCGTAGACAAATAAATATGTCATGAGCATTATCACTCATTTACAATACTTCACAAAAACCTTCAGAAACGAATTGTCAAACAGGAGCAAATGTTTTCCTCCTCACCAACATTCACAGTTAACTTCTCTCAGAGCACATTTACGAATCTATTATTTGTAAATAAATGTCTAACGGAATGTTCAGGAACAACGTCCATTGTAATCGACATCACAAAATAACGTTTTAGAAATTTTCCAACGTCATTCCTAACGCCAGGTGGACAGCAGAAAGAATGTTCATCAAATACACATCGTTTTGGTTCGTTTTGCTTTGCTCCGTTTCAACCATGTCGCCGCATTTTCTGCACAAGTCCATGCAGAACTCTACAAAGGTGAAAAAAATACTCAAGATTATAATTTCTTTAAAGAGCCCGTAAATACATCGACACAAAGATCATTATTTATTAATTCACTTAAAGTTATATAAGATTTAAATTCACTCATTAGGAAATATTCTTATCACAATATAAAACGTTCAATTACAGTAACCTATCAACCGAAAACAACTTACGGTTTGCCTACCATTAGGAGTTGATTGTATGTTTTGAGTGTACAACTGTTACGCATTTTTGCATAATGTTTAATCAATGCACGCACACACACACACAAACACACACACACACACACACACACACACACACACACACACACACACACCTCTTTCAAACAACCTAATTGGTCAAATTCTTCACTGAGTGAACAAGCTCTTCACCGCGTCTCTTGATGAGTTCGCTGTCAACGCTCTACCCTTAACACGTACACAAACATAACGGCACCTGCGCCTGCGCAAGCAATGAAATAGGTTTCGAGCCGCACAAGCGCACAAAAAAAGTATAAAAAACGCAGCGTGCAAACATCAGAATGCACACACGGCACACATAAGCATGAACGCTGCACGTGATGATAAAGGCGAACCTGGAAGTGCGCCGCTCGGCCCGACCGCGGTGAGCTGGCGATGTTTCTCGCTCGTCCACGCCCAACGCGCATACCGACTTCGTCACAAGGCACTTCACTGAGCTGCTCAATCACGAAGCAGGTGCGTGTTCTCGCGAAACCAACTTCTTCGGATTTCCCTACGTTCACTTTACAGTAACACACGCTCCACAAAACAAAGCGAAAATCTTTCCTAAGGGATCGAAGTTTCTTACGAAACTGTTGCTGCAGCATTTGCGACAGCCACCAATAGGACGCATACGCGGCGCCGCCGGGCTGGCCCCTCATTGGCCAGCCGCGCCTTTATAACTCCGGCAAAGCGTAGAAGCCTGTGAAGTGTGTATAGCGCGAGCGTCTATAAGTCATATAAGTCTATAAGTTGGTATTCACATGCGGTGGCCCTTGGCAGTGTTTTGGTTCCTCCGCCTTCGGTTTACAGAACATTCACCATGCAAGTGCATCTGGCAACGACCCGGCTTTCTGCTCGCGGCTTCATTCCCAAACCACGGACTTCGACCCAGGAAGGCTACGGACTTTCTACGGAACTTCGGTTGCAGTCAACCGCACCTCTGAGACTGGGCTCTGACCTCCGAGCCCTAGGCCTCCCGGGCGGTTTTGTACGTTCCACTACGGCTGCGGCCCCGGCGGGCCCACTGTACTGTCATTAAGTTGTGTGATTAATAAATGTTTATCTGTCCTAATACACAACAAACTGTTCGTTTTGTTCTTTTTCTTTTTTCTCAATTCAACACATACGCGTACTTTTCTCGGGATGCTCACCGTGATGTTTCTGACGCTATGTTTCAGAACATTATAATGCTTTCAAAATATCACATTCGTATTCGTATTTTTTCTTAGTAATACACATCATAGATGAAAATTATGAAAATCTTTAAGCTGCGTAACTTTTCTTCCATAGAACTTCGAGATATTAATTATGTAGATGAGAATAAGAAAGGAATCGAATATTCATTAAACGTTTTTCTATTGGTGAATATGTCGACGCTTGATGCCCAAGTATTAAACGGAAAATAGTGCCAAACGTATATGAAATCGACGGTGGAGTGTGGATCACTGGAGAGGAAATCGGCGAAGAACTCTCTACATTACATGTAAAGCTGACAAATTCGACCACCTGCCATCATCTCCTTTCACTCACGGCTTCCAACGAAGTAAAGACGGTATGTGTGCAAACTGCGATTAGTAGAGGTTCGTGCATGCACTATACAAAACGCAGTTGTGCAGTTTACAATCTGTTCGCAGCTGATAGATGGCGACGTACAAGCAGTTGAGCTGTTGGTGAATTCCAGACTATTTTCGCTTTCGCTTCAGCGATTTAGAGGAGTTACTCTAAGAAGGGACCACTCTGACAGGTTGCGAAACAAATGAACCTCGCGCAAGCCGATAAAAGTTCCAGGGGTAGTGATGAAACCATTTACAAATGAACTAACTGTAAACGAATGCACTGACAAAATAGGTGCGTGAACATAAGTTGCAGTTATTTTGCCAGCAGTGGTCAAGCTGTAGCTGTCAAAGCGGTCCCTCCTTAGAGTAATCTCTCCACACTTTTCGTGATGGCTAAACGATAGAAAATAAGTTTGCAGGAAGTTAAATAAAATGCCGGAGGGGATACATCACGCAATTACCACAATGATTCTATCCCACCTTTTCGATGTTTCACCCAAACCTTGTATTTCTAGTGGGTTGCCAGCGGCAGTCCTCAACAATAAAGACCCGAGGAGAACACGAATTCACACGCTAAGTCCCAAGGCCCCAGAGAAAACACAAACGGGAACGACAAAAATACACATTTCAAAGGAACCTCTCTCCCTCATAAAATCCACCGAATCCCCCGACAAAGATTTCAAATCAATTTCCTTCCCCAAAGAAATCTTCCCAAGAATCAACTGCGGATCCTCAGCTACTCTACGCGCATCTCGCGAAATAAAAATCCCCCTCGCACAAAAAACATCTGCCAGGCGGGGCGCGCGCGGTTCATGGCCTGCGCCACCGCCCTTGAGCAGCGCCGCAGGCTCGGGTCCTTCGGAGCAACGACGTCTGGGAACTCAAATATTGTCGGTATCGATTATGAAAAGAGGTCTCCTCCGGAGAGGTTTGCATAATTTGCATTTAGAAAACGCCCAGGAGAAACCGGCCCCCGGCTGCGCTTCTCTCCTGGGGCAGGGGGAGGGAAAGGGGAGCAGGAAGTGGGCCAACGGACGCACGAGGGCGCGGGCGGGCATCGCGGGGCCCCAGGATGGGCCAAAGGGCGAAGGCAGAAGCGGCCTGCCCTCGCCGACAGCCCTCTTATTGTCAGTACGTATGGAGGAGTTACTCTACGAAGGGACCAGTTTGACAAATGAACGACGTGCAGTACGATGGCGTTGCAAGATATAGTGATGAAGCCCTTTATAAGCGAGGTAACTGTGAACGAACCCATTGACGAATAGAGTGCATGGCCATAATCTGCTGTTATGTTCCGAGCAGAAGCCAGGCCAGGCAGTAGATGTCAAAGCGGATCCTTCTTATAGTAATCCCTCTATATAAATGACGCACTCGCATGGCTGCGCAGAAACGAACCCGGAGATCGCAAGAAAATTCTGAATTTTCAACACTTCCTCGCAAAATCCGCAGTTATAGAAAAAATATAGAATTAATTGAGTAGCTTTACTAATTTAGATAGAATAGGCTAAGAAGATTTGCAAAACTTATTGTATATAAGTTAAAACGTACGCAATTTTAAGTGTAGTGTAGTTCTGTGTGATGTTGCGAATTCGACGAAGTGCGTTCAAGCGCAGAGGTGGAATGACCTACGAGCAAAATAAGCTGTTGCTTATGGGGTCCCCATTCACCGGGGCACAGAGTCCCAGAAAAAATCATAAAATATTTGAAAAAATAAAAGTATGTTTGTATCTGTAAAATATTTGTTCGCCAAATGACCTACTGTTCTACAAAGATTATATTTAAAAATAACAAAAAATTTATATTTTTTGTCTTTAGTAAATCTGGAGGATTTTTTTTCGGAGGGGGAGCGCAGCACGATTTTCTGTTTCGGTCCCTGCAGTACCAGTAATGGGTAGTGAAATGCTGTGTTCTGTAGTGTAGTATTAAGTAGTTTATTATTATTATTATTATTATTATTATTATTATTATTATTATTATTATTATTATTATTATTATTGTAGTGATACTCTAAGTAAATCAATGTTACAGAGTTCTAATCAATCCGAGTTAAATATCGTCTATCTTAAATCTAAAAACACTATCGTTAGTGTACATTTTAGTTTTATCCTTGTAGATTCACGACCATGTAAGTAAATTATGGATGTTCCGGATCTTAGGATTTGGTCACAGTTCATTTCACTTTGCCGACGTTTCGGAATACTTTAATTCCATCTTCAGGGCTACATACAAGTAAACAAACAAAAAACTTAATGTATGTCTGTCGAAGATCCTGTCACAGTCAGGTCTCGAATCGTAAGACCTCCCGCTCAGACATTGCAGTATCATCAATTGATGCCGAGTCACCTTAGCCGGTTTTAGGATGTTGTGAATGCACTAAACCTCGCTATAGACTAATTACTTAAAAATCACTATTACATTACTTCGTTTTGGTAAACATACTATTTTCACTCAACACTTCTTTTTTTGAACCGCCCACGCACACATACACAGAGATTCTCTTGTAAATATGACCTTAGTATTAGAGGCACTTCTGACACTAATGGGTTTCTGTGTAAATGGAAAAGGGAGCGGGAGTGGGCCGCGCCGTTGAGTTTCTCTCGCACTCAACGCGCGCGCACACAGCGACTATTTGGCGACGTGCACTCTTGGCTGGCGGCGCCAAAGCGTGGGTGCGCAAGTACGCCCTGTGCGCCGGAGCTGCCCGTTCTCTGCTCCAACACTACAGGAGAAGAGGTTGCCAAAGAGAAAATGGACAGAAATGTTTAAAAAGGAGAGAAATCGCTCTATTTCATGTTTATTCTTCGTGATCCAAGACCGTGATACCTTAAGCAACTTCAATGAACACAAATAAAATAAGTTTAGTGTTCACTGAATAAATGGTTTTCGAATTTTTGACGTATCGAAGTAATGTATGTAATCGTAGACCTGGATCTCAGATGGCCAGATCTCTGTGGGTGGTGCTTGGCAATGACGAGCTTTCGCTCTCAAAACGTTTTTCTATTTTGCGAGGAAGTGGAGTACAATGCGGGTGTTGAGAGAACAGAACCGTATTTTATCCTGCACGTGGACCCTATACAGCCACATTTTAAGACTTTCAACATTAATTCGCATTTCAATATCTTATAATGAGTCACAATTGTATTTTGTCTTACTCATTTCATTCTAAATAGACATTTTCCTGCTTTCATTTTATTCACATTGGTTCTTATAGTGTAAATAATTTTTATATGAGTTCATGTGTAATGTTAAAAGTGTATGTTTTTGTAAGTGTTATATATGTATGTATTACTTACCGTAAATAATGCAAATAATGTTCGTTGTTAGATTAAGTTAGGATGTAAGACAAAGTAGATTTAGATTAGTTTGTAAGTATCTAGTTTGTAAGCTAGGCCATAAGTTAGCTATGTAAATAGAATTTAAGAATAAATATTACATAACTATTTGACATGGGCGTCAATCACCAAAGCCGTATGTGCTCCTAAACACCGCATCAATCAGTGAGAGAAGCGAACGCGCTGGCCCTGGGGCCTTCGCTGGAATCAAGGAGGTGCGCTGGAATGCTGGCTTCGCTCGCCGCGATCGATGCACGGGGCCGGGGGGCCCTGATGAGTATTAATGACCCGCTCCGCTCCCCGGGCTCGCCTTCTCGCCCTTGCCCTTTCCCGCCTCGGTCACGCGTTCGCGCCCTTTGCTTCTCGCTGCACAAACCCCTGCGCGGGCGCCGCGCCCGGAAACTTCGCTCCCACCAACTCGGCGCGTGCTTATAAGAGATTTACAGTCACGCCCGAGCCCAGGCCTCTGCGAAACACTCGCCGAGGATTGCCAATGCATTGTAAATCGCGGAGAGAGCTCAGGCGTTTCCTGTGTGTGGTTGCGTGCATTCCATGTCAGGGTTTGAAGGGGCCTCTTCGTTTTGGGTAAAACCAGATCTATTCAACTTCATTTGTTGTGTCGTGAACTTTTTCAAAGTTATAAAATATAATTTTTTTAAAATGTTAACAAGAGCGAAAATATAATAAAAAAACAATTTTGTGTGGTAAAACATTCATTACATTAATTCCTTACTATTTGAACTAAGCAGAATACGCATTTCTCTCTGTTTCCTTAAAAAGATGTACGTGTCTACTGCACATTTAGCAAAGGTTTAAAATCAGGTTAATAATTTCTAAAGAAAGGCTCAAAGAATCTTATGAACAATATCTACAAGTATATTCTCGGAGAAATAGATATTGAAAACGTTTCTCCTTGTCGTTTTCGATGAATAATAAAGTAAAGGGGAGCCATCATTTCTCTTTGGTTAAATACGATATTAAATATACGTATTTTTCTCTCGTGAAATCGGGGTTCTGTGTACCATATTACGAAGTTTAGTAATGGGGGAGGGGAGTGGAAAAAAGAAAGATGGTCGCCTTATTGCCGATGACTAAAATGAAGGTCGACTCGAGATACAAAAGAAATGTTTCAAACTTTTAAGTGTGCTTCGTGCACCTCCTGAATTTCCACACCACGACACAAAGACACTGCATAAAAATTGATATACGGTGTGCACAGCCTGAAAACGCAAGAAAACCTGTCCTTGAGAAAGGTGGCGAAAATGTGGGTAAGTAGACTTCCAAGTTTCTTCATCATAAATTCTCTCCCGAGATCCGTAAATTACTTCGGCTTTAACCCTCAACAGAGACCTCTCTAAATTAATTTAATTAGCGGAGCCTTGTTCATAAAACCCAACAGGTTATTCCCCACACTCCCTATTTTCAAGCCATCGGACGAAAATACTTCGAAACCATACTTAGAAAGTGCATATTTATGCCCTACAACTTAATGTTTCGCAGTGAACATTCTGACAAGAATAAATGCAGTAAAATGTCCCGATGGAGATCTCAAAACCGACATATTTTCCAAGAGAAATTTATAAATGTGTTAGCTGGAGAGACAGGGAATTTCGAAAGGATGTCAGGTGATGGCTTTCTAACTGTATTGCCCGAGAAATCATAATGAAACGATTGGAAGGAATCAAGTTGAAGTATGTCAAGTTTTTGATTTGCAAATCTCTGTTATCAAATCTCCTCGTCGGGTGAAACACAAATTTGAATTTCTCGATTTGGGAATTGGCAAAAATGAAGCAGAAGGATAAATATTTTTTCGATTTTATCTCACTCCACAACATATACCCCTATTTACAGGTTTTTACAACGCGATTCTGTTTTAAAGTTCACCCAGCACTGAGATCTGCAGATGCATGTATATTTGTATCACACAAGGAAGCACCTTTACATACTACTGTTTTAAAACGCCCTGCGATTTTTTTTTTCAACTTAACCCCCAAGCGTACAATTTTACCATTTTTTCTCATTCTTCCACTTATAAACAAAATGACAGCACTGCAAAAGGGTGGATTTCAGAAAATAGCCAATGAATATTAAATCGGCTCTCTCTTTGAATAAATACTAACAATTCTGAGACGTGACGTATCATTACCCAGCGAACATTTCCGTAAAAGAACGAATATAATTGTATTTTTTGTGCAAAAGTGTATTTCAGAATCTTGTACAGTTGAATTCACAAAATGATCAAGCACTAGAAAATAAAACAAAACTAAACGACGCGAAGAGACATTGACCCGAGCTGACCGTTTCGAACAGTGAAGCTGGGCCAGTGCCAGAAATAATGGCACAACGTTTTCCTTGTGTGGATGTGACCGGTAAAATAAGTTTGCGACGTAGGAATTGAAGCGTGTTTCTGTCATGCTGATTTGCATATTTTTACAAAGAACAAAATATCGGCTCTAACCGAATCTAACCTAATTCTTTACATATTTTCAAAAGAGACAGAAATTATTTTTAAAACGTTCAACATTGACACTGGTCATATTGCGCATGAGTGACTTCCTGGCACATTTTTATTCCGAGCTCGTAACAGAAGGTGTAATAATATTCAAATATACTCGCACAAATGATATATACTGAAATTCGCGGAACATGAACTACTAATATAAACCAGCCAAATCAATATACATTACTCACTGTATACATTAATACGAGCATATTTAAAAAATGTAAGCCGAAAATGTTCACGAGACTAGAAGCATATGGCGGCAAGTTGCGCGTACAAGTTGCAGCGCGCTCGGCGGACAATGAGTCACGTCACGGGGCACGAGAGCCAAGATCACGAGACGAGACCCTGCGCCTCGCGGCAGTGCGAGACAACACCGGTCGAGGCGGGGAAACGGGCGAGGAGCGAGGCAAACTAGGGAGATACAGGGCACCGCCGGGCGTGTCGAGAAAGCGCCCGGCGAGGGGAAACATCGGACGAGGCGAGAAACGTTAGGGCGGCAGAAAAACGTCAGGCAAGGCGCAGAAACGTCCGAAAAGCGGGAAACGTCGGGCGTGGTGAGGAAACTACGAAGGAGGTCTGGAAACGTCGAGAGAAGCGGAGAATCGTCGGGCGAGACAGGGAAACGTCGGGTGAAGCAGGGACATGTCGGGTGAAGCAGGGGAACGTCGGGTGAAGCAGGGACATGTCGGGTGAAGCAGGGGAACGTCGGGTGAAGCAGGGAACCGTCGGATGAATCAGGGAAACGTCAGGTGAATCACGGAAACGTCAGGTGAATCACGGAAACGTCAGGTGAATCACGGAAACGTCAGGTGAATCACGGAAACGTCAGGTGAAGCAGGGAAACGTCAGGTGAAGCATGGAAACGTCAGGTGAAGCAGGGAAACGTCGGGTGAAGCAGGGAAACATCGGGTGAAGCAGGGAAACGTCGGGTGAAGCAGGGAAACGTCGGGTGAAGCAGGGAAACGTCGGGTGAAGCAGGGAAACGTCGGGTGAAGCAGGGAAACGTCGGATGAAGCAGGGAAACGTCGGATGAAGCAGGGAAACGTCGGGTGAAGCAGGGAAACGTCGGGTGAAGCAGGGAAACGTCGGGAGGAGGGAAACGTCGGGTGAAGCAGAGAAACGTCGGGTGAAGCAGAGAAACTTCAGGAGAAGCAGGGAAACGTCGGGCGAAGGAGGGAAACGTCGGGCGAAGGAGGGAAACGTCGGGTGAAGCAGGACGACCGCGGACGAACCAAGCGGGAAGGGCCGGGCCGGGCCTAGCGGGTCCCGAGCGGGGTAGCACAGCAGGGGAGGGGCCGGGAGGCCGGCACGTCCGCACAGGCGGAAGGCGCGAGGCCCGGGCGACGCCGTACGTGCCGCTCATGCGCTGCTGTGGCGACGCCGCGTGTTCCAATGCTGTAACACGCTCACGGATGAGGTGACTCGGCGCGGCGGCGGCGGCGGCAGTGGCAGCGTCTTCCAGGTCAGCGACCCGTAATGATCCTCGCCCGCGGCGCGCCGCCCGCCGCCCGGCCCCCGCCGCCACTGCCATATCCAACGCAGGCCCCTCCAGCGGCATTATTTCACGTTCCGTGCTTCCAGCCATACTGTACTCCGTATTCCTAGTATTGCACTGGCGAATCTCGGCTTCTGTCACCTTCGCTCTCAACTAGCGTCTATTATAACATTAACATTACAGCATGTAACAACTCAGCACACTTCAAAAGCTCTGTTAAAACACTCCAAAAAGTAATCAAAACGAAAGCGTATATTCTTTTTACTTTCTCGCCTTATTACGTAGTCACGAGAATGTATGCAACTGTATGGCGAAAAACGGCGATTTTTCGTCAGAAAAACTCTCATTGTCGTTGGTTGTCTAACGTCTATAAAGCGTTCAAAACCGTCTTTTCTTCGCCGCTAAGGCTTAGAATTTTAAGATAGCATGAGACATGTGCAAATAAAAATAAGGCAACTACAGATTATAGGTTTTGGTTTCCATATTAATTTGTTCATTTCTTGAAGATACCTATAACATTTATTTTTGTGTTGAGATATGTCTGTAATACACTTAATACAAAATATCCCTTTTGCTTCGAGAATTATCAACGATATCGACGATTTCATATCTTGTTGCGCGTTTTCTAATACATGTTCATGAACTGCCATTATTTTCTGCTTTCTTTTAAATTGAAGCTCTCTCTTTCCCTCCCTCCCTCTCGTTCTCTCCCTCTCCTTCTCTCTCACACACACATACAGAAACAAATACACATTCACGACATACGCACAAACATAGTAAATGGAAATGTTTCATCACTTTGAACACACTTGTTCTGAATTGGGTTTGCTCGGTTCCCATTTATTTGTATTCTTCTTTATCTGCGCCTTTTCACTGTGACAGTGTGTGCCTGCCATCTGCCCGCGACAGTGTCGAGTCGCGCAAGCGGCGGCGATGGGGAGTTGTGTTAGAGCTTCAGTCTTTTAGCTTCTTATCGCTCCCGTGACAAAAGCATTCGACGCAGTACATAAAATTCGCAGGCGTTACTGTAAGGCCTCCTACTTTACAGAGAGCGCTGTGTAATGTACAAAACTAGTGTTGCTACATCACATACTTTCTCGCATGATTTCTAACTTTTGTAATTTTCTAAAATTCAGAAAGAAGTCATCGAAAATGAAACCCGTGCCATTTTAAGCGTCCTTTGTTATATCAACGAAAAGAAATTAAAATATATTAAGAGCCATTGTTGAGAACATTTTTTTAGTAAATTGATTTCACTTTAAATTGAAATTATTCGGAAACTACTCGCTTTTTCAGAAAAATGCACATAACGTAAAAATCTATTTTTTAGAACAGATTTTATGTAAGAAAAAAATTCTATTATCAATATTGAACATTTGCGATGGTAATTTTTTGCAATTTTCGAAAATACAGTTCGCCGAAAATGGGACCTGCACCACACTTGTTTCTCCTTTGCTTCAGGAAAGGACATACGAGGAAAACATTTAAAGAAGAAATTTGGAACAGTTTTTGTGAAAATACGGTCTTAAAAACTGCCTAGAAACTTTCACGCAAAATTACGCAAAAATACACATATTTTCATTATTTACTTCAAGATCTTTGTACAACATATTTTATTACCTTCATCTACACACTACATTTTCAATATTGTAGTTGTAGGAAGACCCCCGAGAAATTTCAGAACTTTTGGGATTTTCGAATATTCAGAGATTTCAATGGAAATGAGATACGCACCATGCGTGTTGTAGAAAATTTAGATTCTGCAAATTTGTACTCTAGATTCTGTAAATTGGGATTAGCATCACAATAGATTAACCATTTCATTTCAAAATTCGATTCCAAATTAATCACCTGAGTAATTGATCTGAAACGTTAGAAATCCCAGCCCTGCGCATCCAGCGAGCGGCGCCTCTGCTGACGAAGCGCGCCCCAGGCGTATTGCCCGCGGATCGACCAGCTGGGGCCACTCGCCACTCCGGCCGACTGGCCTGCGCGAGGCGTGGCGGCGCGGAGCGGCGCGGCGTACGGGGCAGCGGCTCGTGCGGGCACGCAGACCGGCCACGCCTCCCGGCAGCTGGAGGGGCGACTGGGCTGCAGAGGGCACACAGGTCACCACGCCCCGCCACGCACGGACGATGACGGGCGGGGAGAGCGCAGCGACAAAACGCGAACACGAGCTGCGAGGCCGAAACGGGTGACGGGACGAAGTGAGAGCCATCTAAAGTTAGCAGCGCCCAGAAACGAATCTCTACCAAACTATATCCAAAATTAACGGCTAATTAAATGCTAATTAAGTGCTCTATTCCCGAATTTTCCGCTCCTATAGTTTTCCCAAAATCGTGGGCGCTGCTAGCTTTAGACTAAAGTTAGCAGCGCCCAGAAACGAATCTCTTCCAAACTATATCCAAAATTTACGGCTAATTAAATGCTAATTAAGTGCTCTATTCCCGAATTTTCCGCTCCTATAGTTTTCCCAAAATCGTGGGAAAAACAATTAACATTAGTTCTATCTCCTTCCAAAACAGAGCAATTTATAAATCATTCCCTACGCAATTTGAAATTCATACTCCACGCCAAAATGTCCCCTAAACAAATACTAAAAATAATATATAATCAAAAAATTTGCCGCTCACCGCTTAGTTTGAATAACATGGGTTCGAATCCCAAAAACGACCCTCATCCGAACGCTGTGCGCAAGGAAGAAAGACGCTCCTTCCAAGTCAGCGCAATTTATAATTCATACTCTACGCCAAGATGTGCCCTAAACAAATACTAAATATAATCCATTACAAAAAAATTTGCCGCTCACCGGTTAGTTTGATTAAGATGGGTTCGAATCCCAAAAATGATCCTCGGCGGAACGCTGTGCGCAAGGAAGAGTGCCGCTCCTTCCAAGCCAGCGCAATATGAAATTCATACCCTACGCCAAAAAGTGCCCTAAACAAATACTAAATATAATCTATAACCAAAAAATTTGCCGCTCACCGGTTAGTTTGAATAACATGGGTTCGAATCCCAAAAATGACCCTCGCCCGAACGCTGTGCGCAAGGAAGAGTGACGCTCCTTCCATGCCAGCGCATTTTATAATTCATACTCTACGCCAAAATGTGCCCTAAACAAATACTAAATATAATTCATAACAAAAAAATTTGCCGCTCACCGGTTAGTTTGATTAACATGGGTTCGAATCCCAAAAATGATCCTCGGCGGAATGCTTTGCGCAAGTAAGAGTGCCGCTCCTTCCAAGCCAGTGCAATATGAATTTCATACTCTACGCCAAAATGTGCCCTAAACAAATACTAAAAATAGTCTATAATAAAAAAATTTGCCGCTCACCGCTTAGTTTGAATAACATGGGTTCGAATCCCAAAAATGACCCTCATCCGAACGCTGTGCGCAAGAAATAAAGACGCTCCTTCCAAGCCAGCGCAATTTATAATTCATACTCTACGCCAAAATGTGCCCTAAACAAATACTAAATATAGTATATAATAAAAAAATTTGCCGCTCGCCGGTTAGTTTGAATAACATGGGTTCTAATCCCCAAAATGACCCTCGCCCGAACGCTGTGCGCAAGGAAGAGTGACGCTCCTTTCATGCCAGCGCAATTTATAATTCATACTCTACACCAAAATGTGCTCTAAACAAATACTAAATATAATCTATAATAAAAAAATTTGCCGCTCACCGGTTAGTTTGATTAACTTGGGTTCGAATTCCAAAAATGAACCTGCGCCGAACGCTGTGCGGAAGGAAGAGTGCCGCTCCTTCCAAGCCAGCGCAATATGAAATACATACTCTGCGCCAAAATTTGCCGTAAACGAATACTAAATATAATCCATAACCAAAAAATTTGCCGCTCACCGGTTAGTTTGAATAACATGGGTTCGAATCCCAAAAATGATCCTCGCCCGAACGCTGTGCGCAAGGAAGAGTGACGCTCCTTCCATGCCAGCGCATTTTATAATTTATACTCTACGCCAAAATGTGCCCTAAACAAATACTAAATATAATTCATAACAAAAAAATTTGCCGCTTACCGGTTAGTTTGATTAACATGGGTTCGAATCCCAAAAATGATCCTCGGCGGAACGCTTTGCGCAAGTAAGAGTGCCGCTCCTTCCAAGCCAGCGCAATATGAAATTCATACTCTACGCCAAAATGTGCCCTAAACAAATACTAAATATATTCTGTAATAAAAAAATTTACCGCTCACCTGTTAGTTTGAATAACATGGGTTCGAATTCCAAAAATGAACCTGCACCGAACGCTGTGCCCAAGGAAGAGTGACGCTTCTTCCAAGCCAGCGCAATTTGAAATTCATACTCTACGCCAAAATGTGCCCTAAACAAATACTAAATATAGTCTATAATAAAAAAATTTGCCGCTCACCGGTTAGTTTGAATAACATGGGTTCGAATCCCCAAAATGACCCTCGCCCGAACGCTGTGCGCAAGGAAGAGTGACGCCCCTTCCATGCCAGCGCAATTTATAATTCATACTCTACACCAAAATATGCTCTAAACAAATACTAAATATAATCTATAATAAAAAAATTTGCCGCTCACCGGTTAGTTTGATTAACTTGGGTTCGAATTCCAAAAATGAACCTGCGCCGAACGCTGTGCGGAAGGAAGAGTGCCGCTCCTTCCAAGCCAGCGCAATATGAAATACATACTCTACGCCAAAATTTGCCCTAAACGAATACTAAATATAATCCATAACAAAAAAATTTGCCGCTCACCGGTTCGTTTGAAGAACATGGGTTCGAATCCCAAAAATGATCCTCTGCGGAACGCTGTGCCAGAGGAAGAGTGACTCTCCTTCCAAGCCAGCGCAGTTTATAACTCATACTCTACACCAAAATGTGCCCTAAACAAATACTAAATATAATCTATAATAACAAAATTTGCCGCTCACCAGTTAGTTTGAATAACGTGGGTTCGAATCCCAAAAATGACTCTCGGCCGTACGCCGTGTGCAAGGAAGAGTGACGCTTCTTTCAAGCTAGCGCAATTATTAATTAAACTCTACGCTAAAATGTGCCGTAATCCAATACTATACGTAATTTGTAATATAAGAATTTGCCGCTGACCGTTTAGTTTGAATACCATGGGCTCGAATCCCTACAATGGCCCTTGGTCGAACGCTGCGTCTAATATAAGAGCTGTTCTTCCTAAGCCATCGAATGTCACAATTCAGACTCTGCCAAATGCCAAAATGTGCCGTAAACAGGTGCTAAAAGTATTATGTAATTAAAAATTGGCCGCTGACTAACCAGTCATGGTCAGTTAGATTAAATTGCACAGATTCAAATTGCAGAAATGTACCTTCTGGGAAATCATCTAATGTTAGTGTCGCCCAAAAACGAATCTTTACCAAACTACAAGTATATCCGAAATTACCGGCTAATTAAATGTTAATTAAGTGCTTTATTTCCGAATTTTCCGCTCCTGTAGTTTTCCCAAAATCGTGGGCGCTGCTAGCTTTAGACTAAAATTCATCTCAAATTCAATTCAAAATAATGAAACCACATCCATTATTTAGGAATAATTAAAGGGTCTAGGGAAAGAAATACTCTCTATTTATTTTCCAAAATTCAGGGCTGGACAAAGAGAAACTATTAATATTGGTTCTTATGGGCGAAAAAATATTCAAATTAAAAATCAAAGAAAAATTTTGAAGCCCTACCCATACATTAACATGAATTAACGGCTCTAGGAAAAATGTTTCTCCCGCTTTATATTCCTAAATTTAGGTCTGTACAAAGGGAAACATGCTGCTGAAATTAGGATCTGTATTGTCATTACTAGATACATCAGACTCTTCACTACAACTTGAACCCAACTGTTCCGAAGTGCAATTTGTCAGTATATTTTGAATATTGTTCTTGTTGCCACAGACGAATGAATAGAGCGACGACGCCCTTATTGTTTCATTCAATTCTTTTGAAATAGCTTTCCAAATAGCATGATTTTTTGAAACAATTTTATCACTGGGCAATAAAATTGTACCTTTATACTTCAGAATAGTTTCTGTAACAATATCCACGTTTATTTTCGCTGGTCGACCAGCAATGATTAATTTTCAAGGTACACAAATGAGTTTTCTTACACACAAAAACACACACACAAAAAACTATTTGCTGATGAAAACACAATAATTAAAAAACAGAATCACGCTCATCAACTAGCAAAACTAGCAAATGACTCGAGAACAGCTGGAGAAAACATCATGTGAGTAAATCACCAGATCATTTCGGCCCGACATGCAGCGATCGACCGTACAGGTAAGCGGAACACACTGTTCTGGCCTTCTACTCGTCTCGATTGCAACTGTTCAATCTCGCGATCAAATTTGCCACCAAGGCGCAGCCCCTAAAAGCTTTCTTCCCGCGTGGCCACCCACCATTAAGAACGTACTTTCACGTACCTTCTCAAAGTCGCTCTCAGTGCATGCCAGCACGCTGCTGCACATTGGGAATCTAACAAAAGGGCAATAAAAAACATTTGCCCTGTGTCTTCCGCGTAAACCGCCGTTCACAAGGGCCCACGCCCGCCGAGAACATTGATCGCCGCTTCTCGGCGCCGCCAGCTGGAGATTAAGCCCTCATTAGCCTAGGGCTGGGCTACCCCGGCGCGCGGCGCCCTTCACACCTCCATCGCTCGCTACCTGACAAGCCACCCAATGTATACAAATATTTCTGGGAATTGCTTCGGGCCTCCCTCGCAAATAGAACCCCGTTAATGCATCTCGCCGACAAAGGGATTTTCAAGTGCTCTACCGACGCGCCGCCCCGCTCCTTGGCCACCTGCAAGCAAGATGCCTCAATTCCTCTGGGAAGGAAAATCTCAAACACAAACGGGCCGCCATCGCGGGCACCTCACATGACACCGCCTTCGTTTCCGATCGCCGCCAATGTCACGTGACACTCCTCTCTCCGGGCTCGAAGACGCACACGAATAGGGAGCCGATTGACTGTTTCAACCAGGGACCGAAAAGGTATTGAATACCGGTAAAAAATACCGGTATAATACCGGTATTTTTTCATACCTTTTTCAAATACCTTTATTCTTTTATACCGGTAAAATACCTCTATAGGACGTCTATACCGGTATGGACGTCCATAAAGGTTATACCGGTATTATACCGGTATTATACCGGTATTTTCAATGAAGAAATATAGCTTACCATCCATACATGTTGAAAAAATAGGTTACTTTAGTTAATAATATCTCACAAAATGTTTATTAATCAAATATCATTTCATAATTGTTATTTATTGTTTAAATTATTATTTAAACTTCGGAAAAGTTGAAATATGAAATAATAATTATTGATTCCATTGAAGAGAACCTTTTCTTACTTAGTGTCCTTCATCGAGCTATCTCCCATCTGACCTGAGAGATAACCTAAGCCTGTCTTTGTATTTCGCACATGGAGAGCCTGTCAACGTATGCGCCGTGCCGTAGGCGTAGGACCGTTTCTTCCTTCCCCGACCCCTCCTTCGGCGAACAGAGGAAGCGTTGACACCTTGAGATAATCACGAACGCTCAGGCTTTCATGCCCAGTTTTGTTATTGTTAAAAAGTGATTTCCTTTTACTTCATTTCACAATTAAATCTTAATTATACATTAATAAATAGTTATAAAATAAAATGTTATTTTCCTAGTTTATATTAAGGGTTTAATATATTTTGACATTAACTGCAAATATTGAGAAAATTTGTAATAAAAGTAAATTATTATGTTATTATTACTATTATTATTATTATTATTATTATTATTATATTATTATTATTATTTATTATTACTATTATTATTAGCTATTAACATTGCATGTGTGCAAGGGTTCCCTTCTACGCGGGTAGCTTACATTGTAAAATGCATCTGGAGGAGCCCACTTCGAGAAGAGTGTTTCTTCCTTAATAATAAGAAATATATACTAACATTATTAATTAATAAAAAAGAGTTTATTAACATTAACATTTTTACTTTTTAATTAAAATTAACATTTAATTTAAATAAATTTATAAATTAACAAACAAAATAATAAATTAATTTACACAAATTTAATGCAAACATTTAAAATTTAATTAGTATTAATATTTTAAAATATTTATTAAAATTAATTAATATTATATAGTACTATTAATATTTTTCTTAATGAAATTTCTTAAATAATACATAGATGTAAATTAAACATGCTTCAATCATTAATTTTGAATTGAACATAACGCTTCTGTTTCCTCGCCTAAGAATGGTTAAAATGTCTATTAGCGTTCAATGTCAATTTTTAATATTGTTTTAGTTATAATTAATAATTATATATATAATTATTAATTATGGTGCAGAATAAGGAAACTGGGCCAACTGAAAAATTTGTTTTCGGGAATGTTAGTGATACGATCAAATTTAAGCAAATAATCGTATTTAGTGATAAACACAGTCGTGCAAGAAGGAAGTTTGGTATGCGTGGGAAGACTCATTTATGGATAAGAAGACACGTTTCTCCATTTTTTATCGCTACTAGAAAGGGCAAGATTTATACGGATAAATTTTCAACACTATCACGTGTCGCCAAGCTCTGCGCCCGGACGTGAGGTCCAAGGTCAGCGAACGAGCTCGTGTTGCGAAAGACCGTTGGCTGGTCCCTCCGTCTGGCGACAGAACTCGACTTCCCAGTCAACGGCAGAACTCGACCTAGCTAGAATATGTGTCGAAAAAACCACCCTCGGGACTCGAACCCTAGGACCTCCCGGTCAGAAACTCTGCCGTGTAACTAGTTGTTTCCTCTGAGCCATCTCAGCGGAAAAAATCACAATGAATTTCTCCCAAATACCTGTATGATTCTACTGAAATACCGGTATTTTCTTATGAAAATACCGGTATTTTGATGAGAGAATACCGGTATAATACCTTTAAATAGAGGTATTTTACCGGTATAGACGTCGGATAAAGGTAAAATACCTCTAAAAATACCGGTATTTGACGTCTTATACCGGTATTTTTAAAGGTATTTTGAATAAAGGTATAATAGAGGTAAAGGTATTTGTATACCGGTATAAATACCTTTACCGCTATTATTTCGGTATTCGGTCCCTGGTTAAAACCTGAAAAGAGATTGTTCTAATAATTTATAATTGTATTTTTGTACACATTATTGCTTATGAATCTCAGTCTTGCAATTTATTATCTTCTCTTTATAGTCATCGTTAGTTTGAATTACTGTTTGTTTGTTTCTTTATTATTTCATTGACATTGTCTGCCAACCAGAGGTAGTTGTGGGAATTGCTCTGTAAAAGGCCGCACCTACTGTCGGCAACTGTAATAGGTGAGGCGTGTGTAAAGTTTCAATAACGTATTATTATTATTATTATTATTATTATTATTATTATTATTATTAAATTGCTAATTGCTTCTCTTTGTACAGCCCTGAATTTTGGAATATATATGCGGGAGAAATTTTTTTCCTAAACCCCTAATTATTCTTAAAGTTTGGGTAGGGTTTCAGATTTTATCCAAAGTTCTTTTAATTTTTATGTTTTATCTCCCCTCAGAACTAACCTCAATGTTAAAGGTTTCTGTTTGTACAGTTCTGAATTTTTGAACACAAATACTGAAGTAATTTTTACCTAGAGCCCTTAATTATTGTTAAAGTTAGGGAGTTAGGGGGGTTTCAAATTTTTTCTGTGTTTTTTTAATTTTAATGTTTTTTCGCCCATAAGAACCAATGTTAATTGTTTCTCTGTGTGAATTGAAGGTAAATAGAATGAGTGATAATGTATAAGATGGTTGTAATTTTGTGAAGCTTCAGACGTCTGTCTAATTTTAAATAAGAAAGCTCACTTTATCTTTATTAAGGAGTAGATTTCTAATCTGTTTCCAAATATTTGGGGATAATAATGGAAAAATAACACTGTTTGATCATGTATCAAATTATGTAAAGATTTTATTAATGATTTTGAGTTGACAATATTCTAAGTTTTGTAAAAATAAAACAGGTGAATGCCAAATAATTGAGAACTTCAGTCGTCCACCGTTATTTATCTGTTCTTAAGATGTGCTGAAATTTTGAGGAGTTAGAAGTGAAACATACGTTAAAGTGGATGATGATGATGATGATAATGATGACTTTTCATGGTGAGTGAGCATGGTGTTAATACACAATTTACTTGATAGATATATTTAGTTATATTTGAAGATATTGAATTCACAGGTTCAGTCTGAAGGAGTATAGTTCAATGAAATTGTCCATTGACCATGAAACATTCTTCTTAATTTAGTTTGAGATAAATATTGTTATTGTAGCTTGCCTTTCTTCCAATTTTAGATTGTTTACTACATTGATTAATTTTATTATTTAATCATGACCTAAAGTAATGATATCTTTCTTTGTGACAAATTAAAGTTGTTAAAACGTCTATTGGCGTTTCACGAAATTGTAAAAATGTTTGTAAGCCATCACTGGATAATTTGGAGGTTAAAATCTCAAAAGACATTGTTCAAGTAATTTATAATTGTATTTTTGTAACATTGTTTCGTATGAATATCAGTCTTGCAATTCACTATCTTCTCTTTATAGTCAAGGTTACATTGAATTCCTGTTTGTTTTTTTTTAAATTATTTTATTGACATTGTTTACCAACCGGAGATGATTGTGAGAATTGCTCTGTAAGTGGCCGTACCTACTCTAAGTAACTGTAATAGGTGAGGCCTGTATAAATGTTCAATAAATAATTATTATTACATTATCGTTTCTCTTTGTACAGCCCTAATTTTAGAATATAAATGCAGGAGTACATTATTTCCTAAGGCCTTTAATTATTGTTAATTTTTGGGTAGAATTTAAAATATTTTCTATGGTTTCTTAATTTTAATGTTCTTTCAATAAGAACCAGTGTTAATTGTTTCCCTTTGTACAGACCTGAATTTAGGAATATAAAGCGGGAGAAACATTTTTCCTAGAGCCGTTAATTCATGTTAATGTTTGGGTAGGGCTTCAAACTTTTTCTTTGATTTTTTAATTTTAATATTTTTTCGCCCATTAGAACCAATGTTAATTGTTTCTCGCTGAACAGCCCTGAATTTTGGAATATAAATGTGAGAGTAATTTTTTTTCCAGAGTCGTTAATACATGTTAGTGTTTGGATAGAGGTTCAAACTTCTCCGGTTTTTTAAGTTTTGTTTTTCACCCGTAAGAACCAATGTTTAATTTTTCTTTTTCTACAGCCATGGATTTCAGATAAATCCGGGAATAATTATTTAATTAATGTTAATTCATGTTAATGTTTGGGTAGGGTATCAAATTTTTTCTCTGGTTTTTAATTTTAATGCTTTTTCGCCCATTAGAACCAATGTTAACGGTTTCTCTGTGTAAAGCCCTGAATTTTTGAATATAAATGCCGGAGTACTATTTTCCCTAGAGCCGTTAATTCTTGTTAATGTTTGGGGAGGGTTTCAAATTTTGTCGGAGGTTCTTTTAAGTTTTTGGTTATTCTCCCGTAAGAACCAATGTTAACTGTTCCTCTTTGTACTGCCCTGAATTTTGGAATATAAATACGGGAGTAATTTTTTTCCTAGAACCGTTAATTCATGTTAATGTTTGGGTAGGTTTTCAAATTTTTCTCTAGTTCTAGGGTTTTCATGTTTTTTCGCCCATAAGAACCAATATTAATTGTTTCTCTTTGTCAAGCCCTGAATTTTGGAAAATAAATAGAGAGTACTTTTTTCCCTAGACCCTTTAATTATTCCTAAATAATGGATGTGGTTTCATTATTTTGAATTGAATTTGAGATGAATTTTAGTCTAAAGCTAGCAGCGCCCACGATTTTGGGAAAACTACAGGAGCGGAAAATTCGGAAATAAAGCACTTAATTAACATTTAATTAGCCGGTAATTTCGGATATACTTGTAGTTTGGTAAAGATTCGTTTTTGGGCGACACTAACATTAGATGATTTCCCAGAAGGTACATTTCTGCAATTTGAATCTGTGCAATTTAATCTAACTGACCATGACTGGTTAGTCAGCGGCCAATTTTTAATTACACAATACTTTTAGCACCTGTTTACGGCACATTTTGGCATTTGGCAGAGTCTGAATTGTGACATTCGATGGCTTAGGAAGAACAGCTCTTATATTAGGCGCAGCGTTCGACCAAGGGTCATTGTTGGGATTCAAGCCCATGGTATTCAACTAAACGGTCAGCGGCAAATTCTTATATTACCGATTACGTATAGTATTGGGTTAGAGCACATTTTAGCGTAGAGTATAAATTAATAATTGCGCTAGCTTGAAAGAAGCGTCACTCTTCCTAGCACACAGCGTTCGGCCGAGGGTCATTTTTGGGATTCGAACCCACGTTATTCAAACTAACCGGTGAGCGGCAAATTTTGTTATTATAGATTATATTTAGTATTTGTTTAGGGCACATTTTGGCGTAGAGTATGAATTATAAAATGCGCTGGCTTGGAGGGAGCGTCTTTCTTCCTTGCGCACAGCGTTCGGCCGAGGGTCATTTTTGGGATTCGAACCCTTGTTTTTCAAACTAAGCGGTGAGCGGCAAATTTTTTGATTATAGACTATGTTTAGTAATTGTTTAAGGCACTTTTTGGCGTAGAGTATGAATAATAAAATGTGCTGGCTTGGAGGGAGCGTCTTTCTTCCTTGCGCACAGCGTTCGGCCGAGGGTCATTTTTGGGATTCGAACCTTTGTTATTCAAACTAAGCGGTGAGCGGCAAATTTTTTGATTATAGACTATATTTAGTGTTTGTGTAGGGCACTTTTTGGCGTAGAGTATGAATTTCATATTGCGCTGGCTTGGAAGGAGCGGCACTCTTCCCTGCGCACAGCGTTCCGCCGAGGATCATTTTTGGGATTCCAACCCATGTTAATCAAACTAACCGGTGAGCGGCAAATTTTTTTGTTATGAATTATATTTAGTATTTGTTTAGGGCACATTTTGGCGTAGAGTATGAATTATGAAATGCGCTGGCTTGGATGGAGCGTCGTTCTTCCTTGCGCACAGCGTTCGGCTGAGGGTCATTTTTGGGATTCGAACCCATGTTATTCAAACTAAGCGGTGAGCGGTAAATTTTTTGACTATAGACTATATTTAGCAATTGTTTAAAGCACCTTTTGGCGTAGAGTATGAATAATAAAATGCGCTGGCTTGGAAGAAGCGACTTTCTTCCTTGCGCACAGCGTTCGGCTGAGGGTCATTTTTGGGATTCGAACCCTTGTTATTCAAACTAAGCGGTGAGCGGCAAATTTTTTGATTGTAGATTATTTTTAGTATTTGTTTAGGGCACATTTTGGCGTAGAGTATGAATTATAAAATGCGCTGGCTTGGAGGGAGCGTCTTTCTTCCTTGCGCACAGCGTTCGGCCGAGGGTCATTTTTGGGATTCGAACCCTTCTTTTTCAAACTAAGCGGTGAGCGGCAAATTTTTTGATTATAGACTATATTTAGTAATTGTTTAAGGCACTTTTTGGCGTAGAGTATGAATAATAAAATGCGCTGGCTTGGAGGGAGCGTCTTTCTTCCTTGCGCACAGCGTTCGGCCGAGGGTCATTTTTGGGATTCGAACCTTTGTTATTCAAACTAAGCGGTGAGCGGCAAATTTTTTGATTATAGACTATATTTAGTGTTTGTGTAGGGCACGTTTTGGCGTAGAGTATGAATTTCATATTGCGCTGGCTTGGAAGGAGCGGCACTCTTCCCTGCGCACAGCGTCCCGCCGAGGATCATTTTTGGGATTCGAACCCATGTTAATCAAACTAACCGGTGAGCGGCAAATTTTTTTGTTATGAATTATATTTAGTATTTGTTTAGGGCACATTTTGGCGTAGAGTATGAATTATGAAATGCGCTGGCTTGGATGGAGCGTCGTTCTTCCTTGCGCACAGCGTTCGGATGAGGGTCATTTTTGGGATTCGAACCCATGTTATTCAAACTAAGCGGTGAGCGGTAAATTTTTTGACTATAGACTATATTTAGTAATTGTTTAAGGCACTTTTTGGCGTAGAGTATGAATAATAAAATGCACTGGCTTGGAAGAAGCGACTTTCTTCCTTGCGCACAGCGTTCGGATGAGGGTCATTTTTGGGATTCGAACCTTTGTTATTCAAACTAAGCGGTGAGCGGCAAATTTTTTGATTATAGACTTTAATTAGTGTTTGTGTAGGGCACTTTTTGGCGTAGAGTATGAATTTCATATTGCGCTGGCTTGGAAGGAGCGGGACTCTTCCTTGCGCACAGCGTTCCGCCGAGGATCATTTTTGGGATTCGAACCCATGTTAATCAAACTAACCGGTGAGCGGCAAATTTTTTTGTTATGAATTATATTTAGTATTTGTTTAGGGCACATTTTGGCGTAGAGTATGAATTATGAAATGCGCTGGCTTGGATGGAGCGTCGTTCTTCCTTGCGCACAGCGTTCGGATGAGGGTCATTTTTGGGATTCGAACCCATGTTATTCAAACTAAGCGGTGAGCGGTAAATTTTTTGACTATAGACTATATTTAGTAATTGTTTAAGGCACTTTTTGGCGTAGAGTATGAATAATAAAATGCACTAGCGTTGAAGAAGCGACTTTCTTCCTTGCGCACAGCGTTCGGATGAGGGTCATTTTTGGGATTCGAACCCATGTTATTCAAACTAAGCGGTGAGCGGCAAATTTTTTGATTATAGATTATTTTTAGTATTTCTTTAGGGCACATTTTGGCGTAGAGTATGAATTATAAATTGCGCTGGCTTGGAGGGAGCGTCTTTCTTCCTTGCGCACAGCGTTCGGCCGAGGGTCATTTTTGGGATTCGAACCCTTGTTATTCAAACTAAGCGGTGAGCGGCAAATTTTTTGATTATCGACTATATTTAGTGTTTGTTTAGGGCACGTTTTGGCGTAGAGTATGAATTTCATATTGCGCTGGCTTGGAAGGAGCGGCACTCTTCCTTGCGCACAGCGTTCCGCCGAGGATCATTTTTGGGATTCGAACCCATGTTAATCAAACTAACCGGTGAGCGGCAAATTTTTTTGTTATGAATTATATTCAGTGTTTGTTTAGGACACATTTTGGCGTAGAGTATGAATTATAAAATGCGCTGCCTTGGAAGGAGCGTCTTTTTTCCTTGCGCACAGCGTTCGGATGAGGGTCATTTTTGGGATTCGAACCCATGTTATTCAAACTAAGCGGTGAGCGGCAAATTTTTTTACTATAGATTATTTTTAGTATTTGTTTAAGGGACATTTTGGCGTAGAGTATGAATTTCAAATTGCGTAGAGAATGAATTATAAATTGCTCTGTCTTGGAAGGAGATAGGACTAATGTTAATTGTTTTTCCTACGATTTTGGGAAAACTATAGGAGCGGAAAATTCGGGAATAGAGCACTTAATTAGCATTTAATTAGCCGTAAATTTTGGATATAGTTTGGAAGAGATTCGTTTCTGGGCGCTGCTAACTTTAGTCTAAAGCTAGCAGCGCCCACGATTTTGGGAAAACTATAGGAGCGGAAAATTCGGGAATAGAGCACTTAATTAGCATTTAATTAGCCGTTAATTTTGGATATAGTTTGGTAGAGATTCGTTTCTGGGCGCTGCTAACTTTAGATGGTGAGCACACGGCCGTTGCAACGGCCTGGCCCAACCGCAGCAGCATGGCGTGTGCGAAACTGCAATAAGCGTCCTAATATCAGAGAATTGAAGGGCAATTCCAATGCATCGTTTAGTTACGTCTGTTATGATTGGTTTCTATGGCTGGGAGGAGCAATCTGTAAAAGTTGTTTTGTATGTTGACAGGTCCACGGCAGTCACCGCAAGTGTTACATTCCATTCGACGGAAAAGAGTTTGCCTACGACAAGTACGAGGTGCTTATTTCTCTTGATTGTTGTTGCCAATGTTGAATAACTTGTATGTGTTACTCACAATTCGAACCGTTTATGGAAATATTTTGTTTTATCTTTGTAAGGTTAGTAATTGTAGAATGAAACGCAAATGAAATAAATGATTTATAAGGATCGTTTTGTATTCTGATTTACTTTGATAGAATACTCACAGTATTATTAAATTCCATTCTTGAATTTGAAATGAAGTTGAAGAAAAGCACATTTCATTCCCTAACTTATTTGAAATGTCTTATTTTTTTCCGAATCAATTCTTCACCCAAATTCAGGGGTACAGGGCGATTATTCCGTTGTGCATCCCAGCTGCTATCGACCCACCAGTTCCCCCTCCGCCACCATGTACAAAGTAGTGTGACAGGGGATTCTTTGACACAACCGTGAAACCCAAAATATTTAGAAAATAAAAAGTTCCTTGGTTTTCAATAAAGTTTATGGATTCGACATCTACGCGTAGTACCGACAACATCGTTTGCCCTGCTCGCGTGTGCGTTGTTAAGTACTTATTTCTTCCGGTGACTATAATTCACATATCAAGTATCATATAAGTGACATCTCATGAAACAGTGACATCGTGTGCCTGCTGTATCTGCGGGCGGTACTAGCCGAATCCATGACCACCGTAAAGAACTGCACCAACTTAATCTCAACTGCTCATAATGCACAAACGAAATATTACGCTAGAGGTGCTACTACTGATGTCTTCCCGATCAATGACCAAGCAATAATCGAGGCGAAAGACCGGGAGCGGTAGTCAGTGCATCAACTGATGTCATTGCAGCGCCTCTGACCGGGAGGTCCTAGGTTCGAGTCCTGACAGCGGCAGGATTTTCGACACTAGCTTTTCTGCTAGGTCGAATTCAGTCGCTGTCTGGAGGAGAATTCTAGCGGCCGGCTGCTCTGATCGGTAGTTTTCTGTGGTTTCACCGATCAATCATTCACCGACCAGGTGAATGCCGGAGCAGAACCCTACCAAATGGGCCACGGACCGCGCGCGATCTTTCCTTCCTCTTTCTTGTCCTATCCTCTCCCCTTACACGCTAACATGCACTACACCACTACATATTCCGGGAGACCGGTCGGGAGCTTAGAACTTGTCCCGGCTGGGGCGGTGGCCCGCTGGTGGGAGAGTCCTGGTTAGGGGGAAACCCCACTAGCCGACGGTAGGTCGGCGCCGGATCTCGCCATCCAGCGGGGGAACATCACCGCCATCTCCCGAGAAAAAAAAGCATGCATTACACTAACGGGACTAATGACCGAAGCAGTTGACGCGCCCGGAAACACGAAAAAATCAATCAATCAATCAATCGAGGCGAAAGAAGTGTTAACACTGAAGGGCTATTTGAGTAAACTAACATTATACTAGGAAGTGATAACAACAGGATCTATGTATACTTAAGCTCAAAGAAACTTGCTGACTATATTACAGGTAAACCCGTCTCTCATTATTAATGACATTGAAGTAAGTGTCAGACCCTTAGTAAACACATCAGAGTTATAATATCCAATGTTAGCCATGCGATCCCACATGAAGACATCAAAAAAGCTCTCAACCAACATAATATTCAAACATCATCCAATATTACTTTTATAAGAGATGGTAAGACTGATCATCATTTGTCTCATATTTTGAGTCATAGAAGGCAGGTGTTAACTCACCCTGAAATTACCTCCATATATGTTAATTCAGTATCAAGACGATCTTGTAGATTATATTTTTCTACTGATAACATCACTTGCGTTAAATGTATATTGCTAGTCAATTTCCAAACAAAGATGACAATTCTAGCCCAGTTATAAATAATGGTTCAGAACGTAATGATAGCACCTCAAAAGAAAATTGCTCCTTAGATCATTCAATAGTACAAACTTTTATCTCACCTCATATGGATTGTGATAGCATCCCTCCCTTGAACAAGATAAGCTGCTCATCAGATTCATCACCCTGCCCCAAGCCTCCCTTGAACAAAGATACAAACTGTACAGACCAAACTCAGAAATTGCCTATCTTCCCCCCTCAAACGACCCCATGAGCATCCCTCCTCATAAAAGACCTTACCAACTGAATTTTCTTCCTTATCTGGATCAATTCACTCTAATGCTGATAATGAAAATTAAGAAAACAACTTGAAACAACCAAAAAAGAAAAAGAAGAAAAACAAACATAGTTGAATCAGACCAACAATGGAACAATCCTGGAAAAAATATGGAAGATATGATCAGTCCAACAAAAGCTCTCATTGACAACAATCCAAGTTCTTTTCCCTTAATATACAAACAGTTTCAATTATTATTTGAAAATGACTTGGGGCCAGGTGTTCCGATTGCTATAGTTAAAGTTTATTTTAATGACATTCCAGCAATTATTAATATGCTCGAGGGTACTTGCAAGGTATTAACAGACAGAAGCCTCGAAGGTAGATTCACTAGACTTGTAAAGAAGCTGCTGAAACAGTTACCTGATTCAGACTCTCTGAGACTGAATCTAGTACGGACAACACATAATAATCTTTGTATAAAATCTGTCAGACAGTAATCACTGATATCTTTACCAATAAATTGAAACTAAAATTATGAAAATTGTTCAATAGAATCTCAATGGATATCTACAATTACTGTACAACAATATTAATCAGGACATAATATGTCTGCAAGAAACTCATTTCAAATTTAATTATTCCGCCAATTTTAGTAATCATCAGTACTATTCTCACAGAGAATATTCAGATCAAGTCAGACTTGGAGGCTGTTGCTGTAAAAATTACCTCACCTATATATTTGCATATTTGTAATTTATACGTTCCCAACAGTCACGATCTCGAATACTCGGAACTTAGTGATAACCTTGAACAACTTCCTAAACCATCACTGATAACATGTGATTTGAATCATGTAGTATGGGGCATATTGATTTGAATGGTAATGGAGTATAAGACCGACAAAAGGGATATATTGCCAGAAACTTTTGTGGAAGATTCTAATTTGGTCACTATTAACACGGGTGAGCCCACCCATATCAATCTTAGCAATGGCAAACTTGTCATTGATCTGTCCATTGCTTCGACTCCTTTTGGGCAAAAATGCACCTAGAATGTACTTTAATACCCGTATAATCATTTTGCGATTATTATCGACATCGACACCCTAGCTTCAATAACAATTCTTTCCCGCCCATTGACAGACTGAACTTTAACACAGCGAACTGGTCCTTGTTTCAAGAAATTATCAGTTTGGCCCTGACCTACTTTCGGCTCGAGGATGTTTCTGATTTCAATCATGCGGTCCAGGACTTTAATAATATTATTATGGAAGTTGCTTACCAAGCTATTGCAAATTATCAAATTATATGCCACAACAAGAGAGTTCCTTGGTGGAACAACGAATGCGAGGATACCATTAAAGCAGCAAAACATGCCTTTAATAGGTTTCAAAAGAAAGTTTCCGAGGATAATAAGATTGCTTATAAGAGAACCAGAGCCCTCGCTAGGATTGTTAAAGAATCTAAAAAACAATCATGGACTGCGTATAGTCGATCAATTTACATAACTTGTCAGAGTCTTGGAAGAAAATTAAGACCATTGGCTACAACGTTTCCAACGACATTCAATATTTGCAATCTCATAATCTATATATATATATATATATATATATATATATATATATATATATATATATATATATATATATATATATATCTATATATATAAAAGAAAGTCGTGTTAGTTACACTATTTATAACTCAAGAACGGCTGTACCGATTTGGCTGAAAGTTGGTGAGCAGGAAGCTTAGGGCCAGGAGACGGACATAGAATACTGTTTATCCCGTTCGACAGCGTTTCTGTGTGAGAACGCACGTTTTCGCGTGATTTCGCATGTTAGCGGTCATTGCTGCCTGTGGTAACCCATTGTTGTAACGCCGCACTGATAACAGAAGGCGATAATGATAGCCGCCTTTCGTTCGCCGTTATCTATATATATAAAAGAAAGTCGTGTTAGTTACACTATTTATAACTCAAGAACGGCTGGACCGATTTGGCTGAAAATTGGTGAGCAGGAAGCTTAGAGCCAGGAGACGGACATAGGATACTGTTTATCCCGTTCGACAGCGTTCCTGTGTGAGAACGCATGTTTTCGCACGTTTTCGCGTGATTTCGCATGTTTTCGCGTGAAGGTACTCAACTGAAGAGTGCAACCTATGCACCAAAATACAGGAACAATAATGAATGATTAATCTACTGAATTTTTTATTTGTATTTTCTAATATACAATTTAACTCAATAAATTCCAAAATCTGCTTATTTATTGCCTTTAACAGCCCGTCCCTATGATTACAGCTTTGTATTTTTCTCTTAAACAAAAATCAATTCCAAAAAGACGCTCTGCTACGTAATAGATTTTTTAATTATCTATTTAATATCAGAGCGTTTTATTTTAAATTCTTCTTTGTTTGAGAGAAATACACAAATCTGCAATTGCTTTATTATCACGAGTGCAACAAGGATAGTACAGTTTCTCACAGTGAGTGCGACGCCAGAAAAAGATGGGACCGGTTGTTAAGGCGGAACAGAGTTCGCCGGGTCAGCTAGTCTATATATATAAAAGAAAGTCGTGTTAGTTACACTATTTATAACTCAAGAACGGCTGTACCGATTTGGCTGAAAGTTGGTGAGCATGCAGCTTAGGACCAGGAGACGGACATAGAATACTGTTCATTCCATTCGACAGCGTTCCTGTGTGAGAACGCACGTTTTCGCGTGATTTCGCATGTTAGCGGTCATTGTTGCCTGTGGTAACCCATTGTTGTAACGCCGCACTGATAACAGAAGGCGATAATGATAGCCGCCTTTCGTTAGCCGTTATCTATATATATAAAAGAAAGCCGTGTTAGTTACACCATTTATAACTCAAGAACGGTAGTACCGCAAGGATAGTACAACAACAAGGAGTGCAACAAGGATAGTACAGTTTCTCACAGTGAGTGCGATGCGAAAAAAAGACGGAACCGACTGTTAAGGCGGAACAGAGTTCGCCGGGTCAGCTAGTCTATATATATAAAAGAAAGTCGTGTTAGTTACACTATTTATAACTCAAGAACGGCTGTACCGATTTGGCTGAAAATTGGTGAGCAGGAAGCTTAGAGCCAGGAGACGGACATAGGATACTGTTTATCCCGTTCGACAGCGTTCCTGTGTGAGAACGCACGTTTTTGCACGCTTTCGCGTGATTTCGCATGTTAGCGGTGATTGTTGCCTGTTGTAACCCATTGTTTATATTTCCAAATAATTTCTGTAACTTTGTCTCATCAAAAGACGAACTTATCAACTACATATTTCCAAACATTATTTCTAACTACAAAAATAATGAATGGTTGGGTGAGCGAGCAATTTTAGCGGCTAAGAATAAAGATGTAAATGACCTGAACTACGTAATTCAGAGTAAGATCATTGTAACAACGCATTCATTCAAATCTATTGACTGCGTCACGAATGAAGATGAAGCCACCCATTGAATTTTTAAACTCCTTGGATGTGCCTGGCTTACCACCGCACAATTTACGCCTAAAAGTTGGCTCCGTAGTAATCATGCTTCGAAACATAAACCAACCAAAACTGTGCAACGGTACGCGTTTGGTGGTTAGAAAATTGATGAACAATGTAATTTACGCGACGATACTCAAAGGAAAATTCGAAGGTGAGGAAGTTATCATTCCGAGAATCCCGATGATCCCAACCGATATGACGTTTCAATTTAAAAGACTTCAATTTTCGATCCGTCTTGCATTCGCTATGACCATCA
This sequence comes from Teleogryllus occipitalis, assembly GCA_011170035.1. NCBI lineage: Eukaryota > Metazoa > Arthropoda > Insecta > Orthoptera > Gryllidae > Teleogryllus > Teleogryllus occipitalis. The sequence goes on from BLKR01006157.1 coordinate 60,503, forward strand.
ACAAATCACAAGGCCAATCATTGAAAGTTTGTGGTTTCAATCTAGAATATCCATGTTTTTCCCATGGTCAATTATATGTGGCATGTTCACGGGTCGGAAGATCATCTGCGTTGTTTGTTTTTGCGCCTGATAATAAAACAAAAAATGTCGTGTATCACAAGGTTCTTAACTGAAGAGTGGAACCTATGCACCAAAATACAGGAAAAACAATGAATGATTAATCTACTTAATTTTTTTATTTGTATTTTCTAATAAACAATTTAACTTAATAAATTCCAAAATCTGCTTATTTATTGCCTTTAACAGCCGGTCCCTATGATTACAGTTTTGTATTTCTCTCTTAAACAAAAATCAATTTAAAAAAACGCTCTGGTACGTAATAGATTTTTTAATTATCTATTTAATATCAATTTTTTTGAAATTCTTCTTTGTTTGAGAGAAAAACACAAATCTGCAATTTCTTTATTATCACGAGTGCAACAAGGATAGTACAGTTTCTCACAGTGAGTGCGACGCGAGAAAAAGATGGGACCAGCTGTTAAGGCGGAACAGAGTTCGCCGGGTCAGCTAGTATATATATAAAAGAAAGTCGTGTTAGTTACACTATTTATAACTCAAGAACGGCTGTACCGATTTGGCTGAAAGTTGGTGAGCATGCAGCTTAGGGCCAGGAGACGGACATAGGATACTGTTCATCCCATTCGACAGCGTTCCTGTGTGAAAACGCACGTTTTCGCGTGATTTCGCATGTTAGCGGTCATTGTTGCCTGTGGTAACCCATTGTTGTAACGCCGCACTGATAACAGAAGGCGATAATGATAACCGCCTTTCGTTCGCCGTTATCTATATATATAAAAGAAAGTCGTGTTAGTTACACTATTTATAACTCAAGAACGGCTGTACCGATTTGGCTGAAAGTTGGTGAGCATGCAGCTTAGGGCCAGGAGACGGACATAGGATACTGTTCATCCCATTCGACAGCGTTCCTGTGTGAGAACGCATGTTTTCGCGTGATTTCGCATGTTAGCGGTCATTGTTGCCTGTGGTAACCCATTGTTGTAACGCCGCACTGATAACAGAAGGCGATAATGACAGCCGCCTTTCGTTCGCCGTTATCTATATATATAAAAGAAAGTCGTGTTAGTTACACTATTTATAACTCAAGAACGGCTGTACCGATTTGGCTAAAAATTGGTGAGCAGGAAGCTTAGAGCCAGGAGATGGACATAGGATACTGTTTATCCCGTTCGACAGCGTTCGTGTGTTGGAACGCACGATTTTGCACGTTTTCGCGTGATTTCGCATGTTAGCGGTCATTGTTGCCTGTGGTAACCCATTGTTGTAACGCCGCACTGATAACAGAAGGCGATAATGATAGCCGCCTTTCGTTCGCCGTTATCTATATATATAAAAGAAAGTCGTGTTAGTTACACTATTTATAACTCAAGAACGGCTGTACCGATTTGGCTGAAAGTTAGTGAGCAGGAAGCTGAGGGCCAGGAGACAGACATAGGATACTGTTTATCCCGTTCGACAGCGTTCCTGTGTGAGAACGCACGTTTTCGCGTGATTTCGCATGTTAGCAGTCATTGTTGCCTGTGGTAACCCATTGTTGTAACGCCGCACTGATAACAGAAGGCGATAATGATAGCCGCCTTTCGTTCGCCGTTATCTATATATATAAAAGAAAGTCGTGTTAGTTACACTATTTATAACTCAAGAACGGCTGTACCGATTTGACTGAAAGGTGGTGAGCAGGAAGCTTAGGGCCAGGAGACGGACATAGAATACTGTTCATCCCATTCGACAGCGTTCCTGTGTGAGAACGCACGTTTTCGCGTGATTTCGCATGTTAGCCTTTATTGTTGCCTGTGGTAACCCATTGTTGTAACGCCGCACTGATAACAGAAGGCGATAATGATAGCCGCCTTTCGTTCGCCGTTATCTATATATCTATATATATAAAAGAAAGTCGTGTTAGTTACACTATTTATAACTCAAGAACGGCTGTACCGATTTGTCTGAAAGTTGGTGAGCAGGAAGCTTAGGGCCAGGAGACGGACATAGGATACTGTTTATCCCGTTCGACGGCGTTCCTGTGTGAGAACGCACGTTTTTGCGTGATTTCGCATCTTAGCGGTCATTGTTGCCTGTGGTAACCCATTGTTGTAACGCCGCACTGATAACAGAAGGCGATAATAATAGCCGCCTTTCGTTCGCCGTTATCTATATATAAAAGAAAGTCGTGTTAGTTTTACTATTTATAACTCACGAACGGCTGTACCGATTTGGCTGAAAGTTGGTGAGCAGGAAGCTTAGGGCCAGGAGACGGACATAGGATACTGTTTATCCCGTTCGACAGCGTTCCTGTGTGAGAACGCACGTTTTCGCGTGATTTCGCATGTTAGCGGTCACTGTTGCCTGTTGTAACCCATTGTTGTAACGCCGCACTGATAACAGAAGGCGATAATGATAGGCGCCTTTCGTTCGCCGTTATCTATATATATAAAAGAAAGTCGTGTTAGTTACACTATTTATAACTCAAGAACGGCTGTACCGATTTGGCTGAAAGTTGGTGAGCATGCAGCTTAGGGCCAGGAGACGGACATAGGATACTGTTCATCCCATTCGACAGCGTTCCTGTGTGAGAACGCACGTTTTCGCGTGATTTCGCATGTTAGCGGTCATTGTTGCCTGTGGTAACCCATTGTTGTAACGCCGCACTGATAACAGAAGGCGATAATGATAGCCGCCTTTCGTTAGCCGTTATCTATATATGTAAAAGAAAGCCGTGTTAGTTACACTATTTATAACTCAAGAACGGTAGTACCGCAAGGATAGTACAACAACAAGGAGTGCAACAAGGATAGTACAGTTTCTCACAGTGAGTGCGATGCGAAAAAAGATGGAATCGACTGTTAAGGCGGAACAGAGTTCGCCGGGTCAGCTAGTACTTTATATTTTTAAAGTCAAAGGGCAATTCGT
>BLKR01006158.1:0-63478 GCA_011170035.1 Teleogryllus occipitalis
TCTCTCTCTCTCTCTCTCTCTCTCTCTCTCTCTCTCCCACACTCACTCAGTCTTGCCCACCCGTCCTTTCGTCCACCGCTCTCGCGAATCTTGCCCGCCCCCTCCCCCTCGCCTGCCCTCTCTCTTCTCCGACCTCTCTGTTGCCAGCCCTCTCGCCTATCCCCACACTCTCTTTCACCCCAAAGCGCTCACGCCATTCGACTCAATTATTCTTCCACTCTTTCTTCAATCTTCCTTACCTTCTGCCCTCTCGCCAACAGGCCATATCGTTTGTCGCTCATTCCATACTTTCCTATTCTTCTTCTCTCCTTTTCCTTAATATTCTAACAACTATTCTAACTCTTATTCTCCCACGTTTCTACCCCATTATCAACTAACCCTCAAGCGCTATTTTATCCACCAGGTCGCTCTCCCAACAGACCACTCTCTTGGTGTGGGTCTCCATCCGCCCTCAGACTCCCCCTGTAGTTATCTCACTCTCATTCCCCTTTCTTATTCCCCTTCTCATATCCACTCGTCTGCCCCTGCGCTGCCTTCTCGTCAGCTCTTCTCACCTGCCGACTTCGTTTTATATCTTGTTCTTTCCTTATCTCTTCCTGAGAGTGACCTTTGATGTTCCTTTCGCCTATTTGACCACACTTCCGTCTACTTCATTACTCTCTGGCCGTTTCGGATGTCTCGTTTACATGCCTGCTATCTGACTTAACTTTCCGTTCTCTATCTACTCGTTACTACACGCTTTAGTCAACTCGACCATTTTTTCGTTTACTTCACCGTTCACTACGTGGTCACCTATTTACATAGCCTTCCACTCTCTGGTCTTCCTGCTTTTTGAGTCACCCTCTCTCTGATCCGTGAGTTCCCTTTCTCTGGCCAGCTTCATCGTTACCTCCGTCAGTCCTCTCATCCGGCCTCTCACCCATGTCGGCTACCTCCACTCGCCCATTGGCCTTTTCGCTCAATCCCCCTGCTCCTGCCCGTGTGTCCACATATCCGCCCCAGCCTCCGGCGTGCGCAGTCGTCCGTTTACTTGCTTGCTATCTGACTTAACTTTCCGTTCTCTATCTACTTGTTGCTACAAGCTTTAGTCAACGCGACCAACTCTTCGTTTACTTGACCGTTCACTTTTTACTTGGTCACCCTTTTACCTAGTCTTCCACTCTCTGGTCTTCCTGCTCTTTTGCTCACTCTCTCTGATCCGTGATTTCCCTTTCTCTGGCCAGCTTCATCGTTACCTCCGTCAGTCCTCTCATCCGGCCTCTCACCCATGTCGGCTACCTCCACTCACCCATTGGCCGTTTCCCTCAATCCCCCTGCTCCTGCCCGTGTGTCCACATATCCGCTCCAGCCTCCGGCGTGCACATTCGTCCGTTTACTTGCTTGCTATCTGACTTAACTTTGCGTTCTCTATCTACTTGTTGCTACAAGCTTTAGTCAACGCGACCAACTCTTCATTTTACTTGACCGTTCACTTTTACGTGGTCACGCCCTTTTACCTAGTCTTCCTCTCCCTGGTCTTCCTGCTCTTATGCTCTCTCTCTGATCCGTGATTTCCCTTTCTCTGGCCAGCTTCATCGTTACACTCCGTCGGTCCTCTCATCCGGCCTCTCACCCATGTCGGCTACCTCCACTCGCCCGTTGGCCGTTTCCCTCAATCCCCCTGCTCCTGCCCGTGTGTCCATATCTACTCCAGCCTCCGGCGATGCAGTCGTCCGTTTACTTGCTTGCTATCTGACTTAACTTTCCGTTCTCTATCTACTTGTTGCTGCAAGCTTTAGTCAACGCGACCAACTCTTCGTTTACTTGACCGTTCACTTTTTACGTGGTCACCCTTTTACCTAGTCTTCCACTCTCTGGTCTTCCCCTGCTCTTTTGCTCCACTCTCTTTCTGATCCGTGATTTCCCTTTCTCTGGCCAGCTTCATCGTTCCCTCCGTCAGTCCTCTCATCCGGCCTCTCACCCATGTCGGCTACCTCCACTCGCCCATTGGCCGTTTCCCTCAATCCCCCTGCTCCTGCCCGTGTGTCCACATATCCGCTCCAGCCTCCGGCGTGCACAGTCGTCCGTTTACTTGCTTGCTATCTGACTTAACTTTCCGTTCTCTATCTACTTGTTGCTACAAGCTTTAGTCAACGCGACCAACTCTTCGTTTACTTGACCGTTCACTTTTTACGTGGTCACCCTTTTACCTAGTCTTCCACTCTCTGGTCTTCCTGCTCTTTTGCTCACTCTCTTTCTGATCCGTGATTTCCCTTTCTCTGGCCAGCTTCATCGTTACCTCCGTCAGTCCTCTCATCCGGCCTCTCACCCATGTCGGCTACCTCCACTCGCCCATTGGCCGTTTCCCTCAATCCCCCTGCTCCTGCCCGTGTGTCCACATATCCGCTCCAGCCTCCGGCGTGCACAGTCGTCCGTTTACTTGCCTGCTATCTGACTTAACTTTCCGTTCTCTATCTACTCGTTACTACACGCTTTAGTCAACTCGACCATTTTTTCGTTTACTTCACCGTTCACTACGTGGTCACCTATTTACATAGCCTTCCACTCTCTGGTCTTCCTGCTTTTTGAGTCACCCTCTCTCTGATCCGTGAGTTCCCTTTCTCTGGCCAGCTTCATCGTTACCTCCGTCAGTCCTCTCATCCGGCCTCTCACCCATGTCGGCTACCTCCACTCGCCCATTGGCCGTTTCCCTCAATCCCCCTGCTCCTGCCCGTGTGTCCACATATCCGCTCCAGCCTCCGGCGTGCACAGTCGTCCGTTTACTTGCTTGCTATCTGACTTAACTTTCCGTTCTCTATCTACTTGTTGCTACAAGCTTTAGTCAACGCGACCAACTCTTCGTTTACTTGACCGTTCACTTTTTACGTGGTCACCCTTTTACCTAGTCTTCCACTCTCTGGTCTTCCTGCTCTTATACTCTCTCTCTCTGATCCGTGATTTCCCTTTCTCTGGCCAGCTTCATCGTTACCTCCGTCAGTCCTCTCATCCGGCCTCTCACCCATGTCGGCTACCTCCACTCGCCCATTGGCCGTTTCCCTCAATCCCCCTGCTCCTGCCCGTGTGTCCACATATCTGCTCCAGCCTCCGGCGTGCACAGTCGTCCGTTTACTTGCTTGCTATCTGACTTAACTTTCCGTTCTCTATCTACTTGTTGCTACAAGCTTTAGTCAACGCGACCAACTCTTCGTTTACTTGACCGTTCACTTTTTACGTGGTCACCCTTTTACCTAGTCTTCCACTCTCTGGTCTTCCTGCTCTTTTGCTCACTCTCTCTGATCCATGATTTCCCTTTCTCTGGCCAGCTTCATCGTTACCTCCGTCAGTCCTCTCATCCGGCCTCTCAACCATGTCGGCTACCTCCACTCGCCCATTGGCCGTTTCGCTCAATCCCCCTTCTCCCGCCCGTGTGTCCACATATCCGCCCCAGCCTCCGGCGTGCGCAGTCGTCCGATTTCCTCAGCGTAAACGTTGCCCCACGCGCCGAGCTGGCCGGATCGAGTCACCACTTGAGTTCGCTGTGGGAGCAAATGCAGGTTGAAGCTGGAGTTACCGTGCGCGCGATTTGTTCTGCGGCCTATCGACCCGCGGTACGAACTTCGGGGCTCCAATCATGATTTGCACGGTGACCCATGCTTTCGGAAACCGCTTGATTCGTAACGGATTCGGCGGGGAAATACCATGAAGAGTAAGTTTTGAAGGATGTAAAAACAGCTCTTTTTCTAAACTACTAAGCTAATCCGTAAATCGGATAGATTTCATGCAGGCTTTTCGGGGAAGCACTTGTCGAAAATTCATGGGCTTGAAAACTGTCCAGACGAAAGTGTACGTAAATAAAATCTAATTCACGAAAGATCACTATTTTGCCAATGAAAGGGAATAGGAGTAGAGGAAATCGAGTTAGAATTGTAGACACGTTAATTTCGTGGAAACCGGTTCACATTGGATCAGATGAAGATGTTAACGAAAAAAACCATGTCGTAAATTTCGTTTCCTAAAACAGTTGAATTGCTTGGTACAGTTCCCTCATGTCCGCTCTTGATAATTTTGCACAAGGAGAAAACCGAATTACTTTACACCCGATTCCGCACCAAACGAAAAGTTTAACGAGGTGTTACAGCTACAGTTAGCGTCTGACCTGAGAGAGTGTGTAAGTATTATGTCGAGTGATCAACATATCTCAGTACCTGCTTAAAACTAATTAATTGATTGATTTTTTCGTGTTTCCGGGCACGTCAACGGCTTTAGTCATGAGTCCCATTAGTGTAGTGCATGTTTTCCCCGGGTGATCTACCCACGCTGGATGGTGTGATCCGGCGCCGACCTACCGTCGGCTAGTGGGGTTTCCCCCTAACCAGGACTCTCCCACCAGCGGGGCACCGCCCCAGCCGGGACAAGCTCCCGACCGGTCTCCCGGAATATGAGGTAGTGTAGTGCATGTTAGTGTAAGTGGGTCTGCAAGGGAAGAGGACAGGACAAGAAAGAGGAAGGACAGATCGCGCGCGGTCCGTGACCCGTTTGTTAGGGTACTGCTCCGGCATTCGCTTGATGTTGATCGGAGAAACCTCGGAAAACTACCGATCCGAGCCGCCGGCCACTAGAATTCTCCTCCAGACAGCGATTGAATCCTCCAGACAGGCGCTGCAGTGACATCAGTTGATGCACTGGCCTACCACTCCCGGTGTGTTTAAAATTGATATGAAGATTTTCTGCACCAAGCAATTCAATTTTCTTTAATACGTAATTTTCCGATTCTAAATGCACATTGCAATGTTAATAACGCTTTTTTATGGGTTAACTTAGCATAACATTTGGAAAGCTACGTCCAGCTCACAGTTTATTTAATAAACATTCGTATTATGCTAAACGTTGTGTACAATATGTGAGTGAAGTCGGAAGAAAATTGTGCACAATATATCTGGCACCCTACGGATCATTTGCCGTGGATCGTTCTCTTTGCCTAATATATAAAGAGAAAATGATTGCTTCTGAAATTTTGATTGCTTCTGAAACTAACAAATGTTCAGAAATAATCGCATCAAACAGTATAGTAGAAAAATAGAGTAAAAAAATTTGTTGAAGAAAAATAATTTACATCGAGCAACAATGTATATCCAAATATTACGATTTATTATAATATATAAAAAAATATATATGGCACTCGCACAGTTCGACACTGGCCCAGTGTGTCACTGGCTCAGTCTGACACTTGGCCAGTCTGTCACTGACCCAGTCTGACACTGGCCCAGTCTGTCACTGACCCAGTCTGTCACTGGCCCAGTCTGTCACTGATTCAGTGTGAAACTCTTACATATAAACTACCAGGGGAAACAATAACAAAACAAGCAGACAAAATTGTCACATTTTCGTAATTCTGAATACCTGAATGGTGTATTTTCATCCAAACCTCCCGAACCTCCAAAACGCCCTCTGTTACAATACATTCTCCATCGAACCCACACGAGACCGTAACCACGAGTTACGCGTACCTCCTCATTTGCCCTGAGCGCTCTGCTCGCAAGCGGCAGCGCGGCGGAAGGCGGCGCCGCGTCAAAAAGCTGCCGCGCATAACCGCGTTACGGCGCCGCGCAGCGCCACGCGCGTCGGGCGTCGGTCCGCCGGAGGTTCGATTTTCTGATTAGAACGACGCGCCTAGCCGCCCCCGCCCGCCAGGCCGGGCCGGGCTTCTGTCGTTTCCATTACGCGTCATGTTATACAACGTCACGCCACCACCGCCGCCGCCGCCGCCGCCGCTGCCGCCGCCACCGCATCCGCCGCCACCGCCACCGCCACCGCCACCGCCACCGCTACCGCTACCGCTACCGCTACCGCCACCGCCACCGCCACCGCCACCGCCACCGCCACCACCACCACCACGACCACCACCACCACCACGACCACCACCACCACCATGACCACCACCAACACGACCACCACCACCACGACCACCACCACCACGACCACCACCACCACGACCACCACCACCACGACCACCACCACCACCACGACCACCACCGCCACGACCACCACCACCACCACCACCACGACCACCACCACCACGACCACCACCACCGACCACCACCACCACCACGACCACCACCACCACGACCACCACCACCACGACCACCACCACCACCACCACCACCACCACCACCACTACCGCCCCGCCGGCACCGCCACCGTCGCAGCCGCCGCCACTGCCGCTGCCTGCGCTTCCGCCGCCGGCTCCCACCGCCCCACCCCCGTCCCCGCCCCCTCTGCCCCTGCCGCCACCGCTGCCTCTGCCTTCGCCGCCACCGTCGCCACCGCCGCCACCGCCGCCGCCGCCACCACCGCCATCAACCCCGCCGCCGCCACCATCACCACCTCCGCCACCACTGCCACCGCCACCCCCGCATACGCCGCTGCCGCCCCCGGCACCGCCGCCTTCGCTGCCTCTGCTTCCGCCGCCGCCGGTGACCGCTGGAGCCGGTGAGTGGCCTCGGAACGCATCGCATGGCGTGGCGCCCTCTCGCGCACCTTGATGGGTTTCCGAGGCGCCTGCATGTATCGCACGCGTGCCGGTCACATTGAATTCGCGTCGGGCGAGGAAGCAGTTTCGTGAGTGTTGCTCGGATATTGCTCGTGGGACCCGGAACTCAGAAATCTGACAAGTGAACTTGAAACTTCTCGAACAGTGAAAACACCGATCGACTAATACGGTCGATGTTGGAAAATTTGAACACCCGAAACCCCTGACCCGCTGACGCAATGTATCCAGAAACTCCACAAATATGAAAGCCCCTACTAACGAAAGATGCAACTCCAAGAACTATTCGTGTCCATGGAAGTCTCTGAGCATTGACATACCCCAAATGCTAGAATATGGGTTCCCAAACTTTTTTCACCACGCCCCTATCTAACGGCACTCCAGCCCCGAAGAACTTCGCTTCGAGGCACTCTAGTTCCGAAACACTTCCCAAACAGGATCTCCGGAAACCGTGAATCATTGAATGTTGGAAAGACATTACCTGGAATCGTGCAACTCCTGATTCAAGAGAAACTGTTCTAAAATTTGTAAGTGACAAAGATTCTCTGTCTTCTTATTCTTACATCTTACTACGGATACACGATGGTTCGTAACTAATGAAAGTTACGAACACGATAGTTCGTAACGTTCACTTTGAAAATCAATTTTGAGAAAAGAATATTAATAATATAGACTACAACTTCTCAAATATTTTATTTTGACAATACTGATTTTATATCAGGGCGAACTAATTCAACGTTCTGTACGTTCTCATATAATGTGACATCTTTCTATTACATTATGTCAGTGATAGTAGCAAATGCAATAACGACATTAACAGTAACACGTCAATAAGGAGGGGTCAACGTCGAGACTTAGCGTGTTTATCCGTGTCTTTGTTTAAGGAAGGAGTTAATGTTTCATCGCTGGGAACTTTATTTATTTGAACATTTCCTAACTTTAAAAGATAATTTCGTGTTTCTTCGCTTATCTAATATTTACAAAATAATTCGATTCCGTCCCTATGCAAAATCTTTTCCAGAATACTCCGGCATTCTCTTAAATTATGCAAACACATTGCAAACTTAGTTTAGTACCTGACAATTGTAGGTGATATTTAAGCGTTGAAAAGAACCTTCTGAGAAAATATATTCGGTTGATCTAGTTCTTGAAACAAAACACGTTGCATTGTGTCCACATGAAAAGGACAGGAAGTAAAGGATGATAAAAATGTACAACTTTAATATGCCGCAAAAACTGAAAATATTTTCATAGAAATGGTCATAGATCGTTTGTTTTGTTTTGCTAAATGCATGTGTTAGATCGTAAATATACAAAATTTTCCCTCAATTATTTTGCATTTTATTTTGGGGCCTACCGTGTTCCCAGCCTTGACACCGCACTCACAACCCGAACACCGCTGTACAAAATCAGAAATACAAATCTCTTAATTCAGATTTTGTTTCCAAAATTCAAATTTTGGATTCGTAGCAGGTTCTATATTTGATATAGATTTGAAATAAAGATTCTATATTTGTACGCACTCCTTGAAAATATGTTTCTCGTGTGTATGCGTGCACTCTGTAATTTTACTTACCCTTGTTAAAGAAAACAATTTTGTGAAGGAATTGTGATGCTTTTGCATTAACTAAACTAACATTATGCTTTTCGCATTGTGTATTTATATAATTTCAACTGTAACCATTCGGCGCTTCTAAAAACTCACGAGAAGTAGTTTCAAAAACATAATAAAAAGGATGATGTTTTTACTGAATTCAGAAACTTAAAATATTAAATTCCAAAGAAGGACATGTACGACTGAAAGTACATATGTAGAAATTAATTATTAAACTGAAATATTTATTTATTTACGTCAAAAACAGCTAAAACTGTGTATGACGTGCTCTGGGGAGAAGTGAATACTGTGCACATTTTCAAAATTCTGTGATCCCTACACTAAGTCATATATTACTTGAATTTTGAATACAGAAAAAAACGCTCCAATGTAATAAAATCTATTTCCAGGGACAAATCAGTAATAAACCGCAATAACATCGAGACGCTAATTTGAATAACTATATTTCTCACTGAATTCTAAAAGACGTGCACAGATAATGAAGTTACATTTATGTCCAGAAGCAAAACAACGGGCCATCTCAGCATTTGCTCAATGAATCAGGAAAACTGGACGAAAAACCTCATCGAGATGGGGGTCATTAACCCGAAGATGGCAGTACAATACTTGTTACAGGTTGTTTACATTTATACAGTCCACATGGTAAATGATGCATTAAATATCACTGTTAAAATTAATGCTACTTTCCTTGTGATGCTCAATATAGTTTAGAATTAGTTATGCAGCAAAAACGATTTCACTTGGGATTTAAACTTTTCTATCGAATTTAATCGTTTAATGGCATGTGGCAAAGTGTTAAAACTAATGTACATGTATTTTATGTGAATATTTAGTAATGAGCTGTTGATACTGTCACCTGATGAATATGATTTCTACGTTGAGTGTTATATGTAGTAATAGACGTCGGCGTTTTCTGAAAATATATTCCCACCCTTAAGCAAGTCATTTTTGACAAAAGCCACAGATTCGTAAATCAACAAGGCAATGGTAAAATTCCTAGTTTAATAAAGAGAGATTTACAAGAATCACGCGGATGGGATTTGGTTATAATTCGTACAATTCTTTTTTGTATTCTAAGAGTCTGGGAGCTATAAGATGTATTTCCCCAGAATATTATGCCATATCTTAGGCGGAAATGAACTTTCGCGAAATATACACAACAAGCAGTATGAAGGCTGACTGAATTTGAAAGAATTCAGAACGCGTAGCATAATGAACTTCATTTTGTGTTCAATTCATTTAAATGGACGTTCCATTTGAGGTTTGACTGAATTGAGAGACCTAAAAGTTTTGTTTTCTTAACATCAGTCAATAGTACACCGTTCATTTTCAATGGAGTACATAATTATTTATTTGAAATGGAAAACTGCATTAAAACCGTTTTCTTTTTATTTACTATTAATTTGTTATTTCGGAACCAATTTGAAAATCTGATATTGTACTATTTACGGTTTCTTTATTGCAAAGAATGTTCATATCATGCGCAAAGTGAACTGTTTTTCCGTTTCGAATCGTCGAGAGCATAATGTTTACGTTCAGTAAGAAGAGGATAGGGCCTAAAATCGATCCTTGAGGAACTCTTCGAGCTATAGGCAAAGATTTGGAAAGGTGCGTACAGAATCTTCCATCATTCCAGAAAAGTATTTCCACTCTCTGAGATCGATGTTTAAGAAAAGAACATAACCACCCTAGGTCAATATCACGGATTCCATATGAAGGTAATTTTGAAAATAAAATGTCATGATCAATGAGGTCGAAAGCTTTTGAGAGATCTAAAAATAATCCAATAGGTGCTTCATTTTGGTCCGATGATGAGGCGACATCTGTAAGAAAATATGGCTATTTCTGTAGATTTTGATTTTCTAAATCTATGTTGGCAATCTGAAAGCGCGTCGTGTTTACTGAGAAAGGTTTCTATTCGTAAATAAAAAGGTGTCTCTAATATTTTTTAAAAAAACTGAGAGAAGGGAAATAGGCTGATAATTTTGAATTTCATTTTTGTTGCTTTTTTTGGAGTGCGGCTCAATTTTAGTCATTTTCAAAATATCTAGAAACGTTCCGGTGCAGAAAGTTGCATTAAATATGTGAGTTAACGGGTGTATAATGGCAGGCGCACAGGTCTTTAACAAAGAATCCAGGAATTCAACTAAACCAACTGAATACTTTTTTTTAGTTAACTGATTATTTTGAGAATTTCATAGGAAGAAGTTTCGGAAACGAACATTGTGTCTAAAATTTTGGGGCAAATATCTGATATTGAATTTTGTGGCTGAGGACCCTTAGTGAGATCGACCGCCATTTTCGAAAAGTATTGGTTAAAGAGACTAGCTACTGTAGCTGGATCGTTCACATTTATATCGTTATATTTTAAAACATACTCTACAAAGTTTCTAGTTGATTTGGTCGTATTTTTTATTATATTCTACATTGCTTTTGTTTTGTTATTTGAATTCAAAATATCCTGATCGTGTTTCATGATTTTAGCCTGACTTTTCTTAACAATGATTTGTATTTTTTAAAGTAGAGGAGGAATTCTTATAAGCTATGTCGTTTTGAAATTAAAGAAAGAATTTGCTTGTTTGTACATGATTTTCCCTTGTGTTATCCAAGAATTGCTTTCCGTGAATTATTTTTTTTTGAGGAGGAAAGCAAGTGTTAAAATGAAATGAAAGCGTTGAAAAAGGAATTATATTTATCGTTTGTATCAATAGTATTATAAACCGCGCCCCATGGCTACTGCATCAAGTATTTAATGAATAATATTATTTTACTTTTAGTGAACAATCTAGTCGTACGTGTAATATTTAATGTTTTAGTGTTCGCATTTCGTATAATGGTAAGAATTTGTGCATCGTGGTCACTGTATCCTAAATCTTTTGTTTCAACTTCATTCAAGCCCTCGTGTAACGCGCACTTTGCCGCAAGTTTTCCAATCTCTTGCCCTACCCACGCTGTCCAGAAATAGGTTGAGGATGGTAAGGATTTAGGCAAGATATCGAATATGACTCCGGCTTTGCTCTTACTTCTCCTGTAATGTTTTGTCTCAGTTTGCTCATTATGCTTATACTGCCCTCTGAGTTATTGCCTGGATTTCTTACGTGTAGTTTACTCTGCCGTTCATTTACGAATGCTCCGCATTGTAGTTGGGTGAGCTCCATCATGCCACAACGGCCAATCAAACATCCCACGCCCAAGGCAGGACACGAACCCACGCCCCTTCTAGCCGAGATAGTGAAGACGCACCGGCATCAACGATCACGACTACCTGAAATTACATTACATTTCGTTTGGTAAGTCATCAGGCTCTTTACGATGCAGAACATAAAACTATTACAGCGTTTACAAGTAGTTTTACAGTGATTAATCCCGTAATAATAATTTGTATCATTCCATTTCTTGATATGTTTAAGAGTGAACACACGGGTTGTGACACGCGTTACATCGTAAATGATAATTATCTATGGAGAACGAATGTTGAAAGTCATAAACTTCGATTTTCTGCAGCTACATTTCATGTGGATATTTGGAAATGAATTCTTCACGAATTAAATTAATACTCCACAAACAAACAGTCAACAATTTTTTTAATTAGAAAAGCAAATTCGCGAAACAATTTTTTTTAGAAATTGCTTTTACTTCATTAAGCTGGAGTTGATTTCACCTCCATTTCGAAATACATTCACTGTGACCGCTCTTCAGTAACTCGAAAGAGGAAACCCCATCAGAGAAGTACAGTGCTGCGCGTTAATGTTGGCGCATGTGACTCCTGCGTGGCACTTATTCACCAGAGCTCATTTAAACGATCGCTTTAGCGATAAGCGTGAACAAAACGCCAGAGTTGACGTCGACGCCATTGATCAACTTGACTCGCCCCTCGCAACTCCTGTCCCGAATGTCCTCCCAGCTCAAACGCCCCACCTCCAAACGTTTCCCCGCAAAACCCTCTCTTTGTCCAGGCATCATCCGCTTACGTGCTCTCTCCCAGACACCCCCACGCCGAATGTCACCAGAACACAAAACGTATCCTCGCCGATATCACTATGATACCAACGATAGTTAAGGATCACACTCAGTTCCCAAGCTCACACAAAGTTCCGCATGCTCACACTTAAATCCCCCATACTTACACTTTAAACCATCATGCTCAAACATAAGTCCCATTCTCACCCGTAAGATCCCCATGCTCACACGTAAGTTCCTCATGCTCACACGTAAGTCCCCCATGCTCACACGTAAGTCCCCCATGCTCACACGTAAGTCCCCCATGCTCACACGTAAGTCCCCCATGCTCACACGTAAGTCCCCCATGCTCACACTTAAGTCCCCCATGCTCACACGTAAGTCCCCCATGCTCACACGTAAGTCCCCCATGCTCACACGTAAGTCCCCCATGCTCACACGTAAGTCCCCCATGCTCACACGTAAGTCCCCCATGCTCACACGTAAGTCCCCCATGCTCACACGTAAGTCCCCCATGCTCTGTGAGTCCCCCATGCTCACACGTAAGTCCCCCATGCTCACACGTAGGTCCCCATGCTCACACGTAAAGTGCCATACACGTAAGTCCCCCATGCTCACACGTAAGTCCCCATGCTCACACGTAAGTCCCCCATGCTCACATCTAAGTCCCCATGCTCCACACGTAAGTCCCCATGCTCACACGTAAGTCCCCCATGCTCACACGTAAGTCCCCCATGCTCACACGTAAGTCCCCCATGCTCACACGTAAGTCCCCCATGCTCACACGTAAGTCCCCCATGCTCACACGTAAGTCCCCCATGCTCACACGTAAGTCCCCCATGCTCACACGTAAGTCCCCCATGCTCACACGTAAGTCCCCCATGCTCACACGTAAGTCCCCCATGCTCACACGTAAGTCCCCCATGCTCTCACTTAAGTCCCCATGCTCACGCGTCCAGACGCTCACACGTTCTCACGCACACACGTCCTCACGCACACACGTTCTCACGCACACACGTCCTCACGCACACACGTCCTCACGCACACACATCCTCATGCACTCATTAACTCCTGACGCTCGCACTTACGACCCTACATTCACACCTACATCCCCACGCTCATGTGTACATGCCCATATTCATGCTTAAGTCACACACGCACCAGCTTGCGTTCCCACGCTCACACTAAACCATACGCACACTCTAAACCCCACCCTCACACTAAACATCACAGCCGCACTAAACCCTACGCTCACACTTTTCTCCCCACGCTCACACTTATCTCCCCACGCTCACACTAAGTTTCCGATTCCATAATATTCCCTTTTCCAAGGTCCTCCCATGTGTTTAACATTCAGCTGCCCCCTCTCGACGGCCCTTTTCCCTAATGTCCTCTCTAAACGCCCGCACATTGCAGTGTATCGTTGCATTATTTTCGACTTGTATAACAGCTTCGATGATTCAGTATCTTCCTTTTTAGCCTTTTCCAATTATGTTTTGGTATTGTTCATGCCTTTGAAAGTAGACGTTGTTCTTCGAAATGGGACTCTGTGTATTTCTTCGATAAACTTAATACATTGTTTAATATCCATTTCCGAAGATATTCCTGTGATTCTGTTTCTGTCTCTTACTTACATTTTATTTCAAATGTTTTCAATAAACAAAACTTACGTTAAATATTTTCATCTAAGTGAAGTAAGAGGATACAATTATAACCGGAGTGGTCCGAAGCAATCACAATCAGTTCAATGCGAGCTATCCAATTTCACTCCTACGTTGTTCTTACTGCTCTTAACATTTTTTTGTCTTCGTTCATTATCCTGCATTCTCTATCCCTTTTCATATTATATGCTGCCACGTTATTTGTCTTTAATCAGTAGTTTTCTCTGCCATCTATCAGCCAGCATCCTCCACACTATTTTCATCTTGATGTGTTAACTCAGCCTTCACTCTCACCGTCCTTTCTTTTTCGCTACAATTTCTACCGTGTGACATTTTCCTCATCGTCTTCCATCCACCCTATTTCTAACCACTCTTCTTGTTACGTTTATTTTCCGCTACTTTTCTCGTCCCCATCTCCCTTTCTTCGACCTTCCTCGTGTAATACGTTTCCCTTATTTATTTTCGTACGGGTTGTTTTTGCGGGGAGACTGCCCGTAGGCAGTGTTCCGCACCCGTGTTTCGACCCAGGCTTCCTTCGAAGCCTACCCCCGACGCGGGTCTGGGGACTTTTATCTAAGCAGGCGCACCCCGTGGGCAGTCCCGTCTACACCTGGGATTTGACTCTCACTTTCTCCGCCAGATGTCGGGCTCAGTTAACTATATCCGAACTGTCTGGTTGGGAGAAAATGGGATCTCGTTAGGGCGGGATGTTGTCGGAGGGATTTAATTTTGACGGGCATCCTGCCCGGGTTCTTTTACATGCCACAAGAGTGACATCGCTACTGTGAATTTTCCGCCCTTCGAAAATCCGGGTTCCTCGGCCGGGATCGAACCCGCGCACTGGGGGCTCAGAGACCAATAAGCTAACCCCTTACCCACCTACGTTTCCCTCCGCTTTCTCTTTGACCTCCTTCTAATTTCATCCGACTTCCTTTCGTAAATCATACAGTTTCTCCTCTGGCGCTGTTTACTCACTCCAGTCCTAGTCTTGCTTCACCGCACCGTTACTGTCTTCCCTCGATGCACCTTTCATTCATTTTCCCCTCTTCCGCTACGATCGCGCCGCAGATTCCGGCCTACGAACTTCGACGTGGCGTACGCAGAATAGGCGCTTCCTCGTCCACTTCCTGCGCCCACCACCCCCGTCCTCACCCCTCCCTCCGCCCCCGTCCTCAGAGTCTGCTCCGGCGGTGCCGGCGGTCCGCCGAGAATAAAAAAAAAGTTACAATTCTGCGAGCGCAGCGAATTATTTTAATGGCCATTGTAAAAAGTTGGCCCTCGCTACACATGTAAGCGCGCGGCGGGGCCGGGGTGATGTGTTAAGATAAAGTTATTTATTACAAACCACCCCGCCCTCCGCCCCCGCCTCTCCCCGCCCCTCCCCCAGCGCCCGGCCGGCATCGCGCGGGCCCCAGCTGGGGGAAGCTGGGGAGCGACGAGTCATTACGCCGCGGCGGAGGGGAAGTGCGGGCGAGTGAGGGGGTGAGAGAGGGGAAAGGGGGGAAGTCAACTGAAGCGAGGCCCGAAGGGGAAAATGTGGACTGCGGGCAGGAAGCGCGTTATGGATTGTGCGTCCGCGGGGAGGGTGGGTGCGGGCAAGGGGGTCGGGGAGGGGGAGGGGGGTCTGTGGTCGGAGGCTTGGTCACTAGAGGTCCAACACCCGCGCCGTTAAGGGACTCCGGCCGGGCGGTTTCTGCTACTGCGGAGCAGCCGCGTGACCTAGTTGCGCTCGGGACGGGAGTTTGGGAGCGCAGTTGTAAGAGGAGCTTAGTCTCTTGTTTTGCGCGGTTCGCGTCTGCGAAGGTGAAACGAGGAGCGCGGGGCGATAAATAACGGAAATTTATAAAGTGAGGTGATTATTAAGAAGCAAATATCCTCGCAGTTCTGAAGGGAGATAATTTATTCACTGAACTTTTATTGTCCGTTTTATTGCGCGGTTATGAATGTACGAATTATATTCAAGAAGGGGACCGGTGCTCTGTCATCAGAATTAAGATGCCTCCACAGGGTCGTTTGAAACACTCTGTCTAGATAATTATTCTTTCATATTACGAACTAACTTTTGAAAGGATTTAGCAACAGCGTTGTCTAGTGGAATTTCCTCATCACGTGTACTATCCGTAAGGGTAAATGCAGTCAATGTCCTAAGCAGAGGAACTTATTGCACTTCTTATGTATTGTTCTCTGTTGTTTGTGAAGAGAAAAGTATGGTTAAATAATTTAACTCTCTTTGGTCCGTGCAAGACATGCAAATAATGCCAAGAATTATTTTGTTTTATAAAAGATAAGTGATAGTCAAAGTCACCAAAAGACCAGCACAAATTTGTCACTGAGATTTTCTATTAATTCCAAAAAAAGAAGAAGGAGAAGCAACATGAAGTTCACGTAATCGTAGTAGTAGTATGGCGAATTATATTGCACCCCAGGGTGTCTCTCGCACTCCAGCCCCCATATCTCTCTATCGGTGTAGTCTTCATTACTCAATCCTCTTTTCATCAACATTTAAAACATCTAGGATTTGCTTCTTTGTGAAAATGTTACTTAAGTGAGTCTCTAGAATCTCATTTAGGGTGTATCTAAATAAAACTTGTGATATAAAGAGAACTTCAAAGATATAAAATAACAAAGTACATGACAGATCTCAGTGCAACGCACTTTCTTGTGTAGGGCTTTTACAAATTTCGCTAGAAGTTCTACCAGAATTTGAATTGCTATTAATCACATTCCAAGATTTGATAAACTTCAAATCTAAAGATCCTAGAATATAATGTTCAATTTAATTTTTTTATTGAATATTTACATGCGTTAGCCTGTGAGGCTTTTGACATAAGGTTAAGAAATATACAATTCATTTTTTATTATAAGAGTTGAAGGAGAAACAATTTGTAGGTAATACATCATTCGAAGAATAAATAAAATTTATTTGCTGAAGGTGAGCTTTACTGTTGATGATAAATGCTAAGGAGGATGAAAGAAATGTTTCGGTAGTTTTCGTTTTATTCTGTTTTGGTGAGGGTTATGTTTACTTAGCTGAAAATGTAGTTCAGATGGTATATGATTTATATGAGAATAAAATTTAGTAGAGAGTTGTAGAAAATAATTTTTGATAGATAGAACCCCTAGTTCATTATGAATTTGTTCATTGGAAATGAACCATGGTGGTTTTAAAAAAGTTCTGAGGCAAGAATTTTGAAATACTTGAGTTTTATTAATGGATGTTTTCGAAGCGGAACCCCAGACTTTACAGATATATATATATATATATATATATATATATATATATATATATATGAAAATGGGGCGGATCATTAATTAGATTAGATAAATTATAACTTTGGTTTTCACCTTAAAGGAATTTGAATATTTCACTGAAGGAAGAAGTTGCTGCCAACGTTTATTAGCTAAAGATATTCTGAGAAGAATGTTGTTTTTACAGTGAAATGGTCTATTCATTAAAATGCCTAAATATTTTATAGGCTCTTTGGAAGGAAGCCATGGTATATTATCGTTATGAAAAACTAAAGATGTTATAGTGAGTTAAGGGGAAAAAGCGTTACATTATGAGACGTTGAATTTTATATGCCAGTTGCGAGCCCAATTTTCAATGAGGTTTACATTGTAAGTAAGATATTGCGGTTTGTAAATTTGCATTAATGCTATAAATAACTGAGTCGTCAGCAAATAAAGCTATAGAAGTATTATTCATAGTAGTAGAAAAATCATAAAGAAATAAGGTGTAAATAGTTGGAGATAGTACTGCTCCCTGAGGAACTCCGGTATGGATTGATTTAGGAAGTGAAAGTCGTTGATTTAAACGAATATGAAAAATATGATTTTCTAATCAATTTGACTTGGTTAAGATTTTTCATTTTATTGAGGAAAAACCATTACATCATTGAAAATCACACAATCAATAACACACGTATGTTTTATTTTAATGTATTTTACATATTTTGAAATAGATAAGTTTTTCAGTCATGAATCCTCTACAGATTATAAAGGCAATGAAGTTATTTGTAATGTACGCCATTCCATGGAAACTCAAAATATTTAATCTTCAAGGAATCGCCTACGTTTTTATCACAAGTAATTTGACCTACAGTTATTGCAGTGAACAGTTTCAGTGACTCATTTAATAATATAACATGTTTAATATTAAACTATATATTACACAATGTATATTATTTCTTAAATTGAACATTAGAGTAATATTTTGTGAAAAGGAAAAAAATTTATTTTGTAGTATGTAAAATTTTCTTACTTAACATAATTGGGTAGTCAATGATAGTAGAAGTTCCACAGACAAAGTTTAACATCAAAATGTATTCTGTTAAGAATATCGCACTAAGTGTTGTGATATAATACCAAACTATTCGAAAAATAAAAATTAAATTAAATGATAAAATTTGCACACTTTACTGCGGAAGGATAATAAGGTATTTTAAACTACCGAATAAATTAATCGAGACGAAGTTAAAAGCTACAACGTAAACATAAGCAAGAAAATGTTACTGAAGTATCTTTTTTATTGCACGAGTTTGGTGGAACATGACATGACGTTCATTGTTTGTAAGGAAATTAACAAGTAAACGTGGACAAACTAAGCCTCATTGCGATTACGTAAATTATGTCAGCAGTGATAGTTAAATATGTTTGCCAGTATTCGTTTTTTAAAAATTAATTAGAAAAAATGTTAGAAGACAAGAAACAAAACAAGGAAATATGTTATGATTTGCATAGATGTAATGAATAAACATATATATTAAAAAATAAAACATTCAAATTATATAATTATCATTATTTAAAAACTTCAATTTCTACCCAACCAATAGTTTATTTAAAGCCATTATTAATTCCTCGTCATTCTGACCAGAATTATACTGGTCGAAACGTTGTGTGAACTCATCTAATAAAATTATTTGGGATAAATTGCATATGAATCTTGGTTCGATCTAGAATGTTAGTATAATAAGTAGAAGTTTTGTTAAGATGTAGTTTCAATTAACTAATATACTGACAAGTGAACGTTTTTGTGAAGTGTACATCAATTATCTCATATTTTAATGTAGAAATGTAGATAACGAGATGTAAATTTAAGTATCTATAATAGTATAAGATAAATTTAAAATAAAGAATGATGTTGTCTGGGCGTAGTTTATTTTCAATAATAACAATAATAATAATAATAATAATAATAATACATGCAGATGTTAAATTCAATCAACTCTATAAATAAATAAAAACTCAATGAAGTGCACTTGTAGAATAGTGTCATCCGGAGTAGACCGTCCCCTCCTGCCACCTCTACTACTAGGCCGTGAGTGGGTTATTCGTTCACTAGGTGAAACTTTCCATGACCAAGAACGCTACAACTTCTAAATTTGATTACCAAAAGCATCATATGAATAATTGCGACGTTGAATACAAGTTTGTATCCAGGATCGATAGACGTCTTTGAAAGCGAAGTAATGAGGAAACTTTAGCTGAAATACAAGTTCAGAGGGGAAGAATTTAACTACTGAATAATGAAGAATACATTTTTTCACTGCTCAAGCTGTATTGTTTTTAGTCAACTTCGGAAAGCATGCTGCAGAAAATATATAAAAAAATATCTCACTTTTGTTTAAATCTCTGAATTTTTTAAAATCCCGAAAGTTTATATTTTTCGGTGTCTTCCTACAACTAGGATATTGAAGATACATATTTTTTCCGTTAATAAAATCTTATGTTCAAAGATAGATCTTGAATTAAAAACATGCAAAAATTTTCAAAAATATGAGTAGATTTCGCGTTATTTTGCGTGAATGATGTGCAATTTTTAACATTTATTTTCTAAAATACGGTTTCAAATTTCCTTATTTTTCCCTCTATATACTTGATAGGTCGGTGAAAAAAAGAATATACTGTTTCCATTTTCTGAAGACCTCATGTATCTTGAAAAAAAATGCAAAAAATCAACATTGCAAAAGTACAATATTTATAGGTTTTATCGCTAATTGATCTTTAAAAATGGCCATGATCAATTTTTTGAATTACGTGGTAGTTTGTGATATTTTCTGCATGAAGTTAATGCAATTTATAATTATTTTTCAAAAACGAACTAAAGTTTTTTCTTTACATTTTTCCAAAGATAGCAAAGGACCTTAAAAATGGTGGTCTCATTTTCGATTAACTCTCTGAATTTTTGAAAATTACAAAGGTTAGAAATAATGCAAGAAAGTGTGTGCTGTTGTAGCACTGCTAGTTTATTTTTTAGTGAACATTTCCGATCGGTCCCGTCTATCAATGTAGATTAATGACCATCTATTTTGCTCAAAGGTCCAGCGCTCAGGCAAGAACCAAAGCACTCGTTCGAAGCTGTGTCATGTGCGACTGTCGCTGGCATTCGAAAGCGTCGCACTGTACTCCGCAGCACGCGGCTTCGAGCCGTCGCGTCGCGCAGCCCGTCCAGTCGATGTTCCGATGGCGGCGCGCGTAATTGGACGGCGCGCGTGACGGCAGTCTCCTGTCCCTATCCCTGTTCCCTGCCCCACCCCCGCAACCCTGTCCCCAGTACCCACTTTGCGCACCCCCACTTCCTTTACCCCTCGCCCCCCGCTGCCGGCACTACTCCCCCCCCCCGTCGTTCCCTGTCGCCGCCCCCACTCCACCGCCCCCCGGCGCGCCCCACCCGCCGCCCCCGCTCCCCGCCATAGCCCCCCGCCACCGCTTCCCCGCCACCCCGCCACCCCGCCACCGCCCCCCGCCACCGCCCCCCGCCACCGCCCCCCGCCACCGCCTCCCCGCCACCGCCTGCTCTGATCGGCCGGCTGCTCTGATCGGTAGTTTTCCGTGGTTTCTCCGATCAACACCAGGCGTGTGCCGGAGCTGTACCCTAACAAACGGGTCACGGACCGCGCGCGATCTGTCCTTCCTCTTCCTTGTCCTATCCTCTCCCCTTACACATACACTTACATTAACATGCACCACACTACCACATATTCCAGGAGACCGGTCAGGAACTTTGAGCCTGTCCCGGGTGGGGCGGTGCCCCGCTGGTGGGAGAGTCCTGGTTAGGGGGAAACCCCACTAGCCGACGGTAGGTCGGCGCCGGATCTCGCCATCCAGCGCGGAAAGATCACTGCCATCTCCCGAGAAGAAGAGAAAGCATGCACTACACTAACGGAACTAATAACAAAGCAGTTGACGCACCTAGAAACGAAAAAATCAATCAATCAAAAAATCCACCCCATCTGCCACCCACGGCCATCACTGCCGCCGCCCCCAACGTCCTCCGCCACCTCCGCCGCCGCCCCCGCCCCCCACCGCCACCCCGCCACCGAAGAGTGCTCGTCACCCGATCGATGTGTTTTAAATATGAGAGGAAAGCTAGTGAATGAAGGACGGTAAAGCGGTAGAGAGGTCAGAAAGATCGTGCAGGCGAAACTTCGAGATTTCTTTGAGATTGTTGGATTATCTATCCATAACAACTTTAATTTACTGGGGTGACCTTATTAACGGAGTGATTTTTAGTCCTAGGAAGAATTAAATGTTAAATTAAATGAAAATTAAATGAAAAATTAAGTGAGGTGACCAAATATGATAGAAGAGCTAGAAGATGGAGGTTCTGAAATCGAGGAAGAACCGAACGTAGACATTTTTCCCTTTAGATTATCTCTCCTCCGAACTACAAACATTTTTAATTCGAGTTTTGTTAATTATTTCCTCTGAAAATTGTAAATTTACTTTCACTAACGAAATGCAAACCACTAACAAAATGCAAATCAATAACAAAATGCGAGAGAAAATTTTAAGAACAGTGGAATGATAGTCATGGTTGAATGCGACGATAGTACTGCAGACCTAAACTTCGGTTTCGTGTGCGAAACCCGTCCCATGCAACTGTATAGGCAAAGTCTTCTAATTCGAAGACTTATGTTTACTATAATTTCATTCATTTTCCTTGATTACACAATACTTTTAGTCCCTGAGGAAATGCAGTTTTCTATGGCCCACGAAATGTGAAAGAAGAGCTTTCAAATGGCAAAAGTGAAAGTCACACCTGATGTGAGGGACATGCGTGTGAACAATTCTTTATTCGTCTATATTAATTTCTTACAATGGCCTGCATTATCATTTAATTCATGTATATTGAAATATACAAAATTTCTCTACACTAGTTTCTGGCAAAGATCTTAGCGTCCGGCTTGCTGGGTCAATGGGTCACAATATATTAAAATCCTTATTACCTTTATAATGGATTATAGGATCCGCAGACTATACAGCGCTGCTGGGAATCTGAAATAGAATGATTCTATTCCTAGTTCATTACTGTTTGGATTGACTAAATGAAAGATCACTTTCTTTTCTGAAGAACAAAATTTAACAAAGTTTATTGTTACCTATTTAGCAAACAATTTAGTGAATTTAACAAAATGATTTTATGTTGTGCCTTGGATCAAGATATCTTTGAATTTACAGTTTTATACCGCGGTTAACTTATCTATTCTTCGTTGATGTCCCTCGTAGACTTCTCAGTCGAAATATCTTGCGAGCTTGCCGTAGTCCAAAGTCCCAAGAAATCCTCTTCTGCCCCTATCCAAACTGGTCTCAAACTATCAAAATTATGAGTCCCGATTACGTCCTATGACATAGTCCCGAAATCTATAACTCGATTACCACTCCCGACAAAGTCCCAATTTATGCATCAATATTACTTCCACATGCAATATCTGCAATATCATTTACTGTCCTTCAAATTTTACGATCTGATAACCCGACTCTATCTGCACTACACTCGCTCCCTCTCACGAACCTACGATCAGTTCAGACACGCGATGCCGGTCAGAATGAAATCTTCCTGCATGATTCCCCCCTCGAAGACTTCGTATTAAACTACCTTCCTCTTTTTTCATAACATTTGACCATCCTTCTCTCACCCAGCCAATCCATGCGTTCGTTATATTTTGGTGTAGCTGACCTTTCGATCGTCTAAACTTCTTCGCCCAATCCCAAATTTTCTACTTTTAGCATCCAGCCACCTCTTAATGCATTTTCCACCATATAGTCTACAAATAAATGTTTATTTTCATATGACATATCGGTATGTCACAATACCGTGTATTAGTGGTGAACATTTCCATCATTTCATCAGTCTTTGAGAATAAATTCTCAATGACTAAACAATGTTTTGAAGTTTTCGATTTTCCGCATAGTGAGTATGTAGATATTTTCTGGCTTTTCTACATCTCTTCTCTTTGTTTGATGGGACCGCAAAGGTTCAGCAAGTTCAAATTTATTTTCGTATATGTCCTTGATCTGCACTATTGAACAAACACTACAAAATTGGTAACAGATGCGTGATTTTTACTTCATCCTTTTCCTCTTGTACACTTACGTGCACTGCACTATTACGAATGAGGGACGGTTAATACTATAAATATTGCTTTTCTAATCGTGTCGTGTTACTTGTAATGTACATGGCGACAGTAATAAAGTCTCAGCTAACAGGAGCAGTGGCAAAAATACATTCATATATGAAAAAACGTTATTAACACACTTACCGAACTGCATATAACACACCACTACGATATTCGTACATTAACCTAAACAAGAGGTGAAACGAGTATTTACTTTTAACTACCTCTAACTCACGCAGTGGAACAGCTATATGTGCTTCAATGCGCTTTAACAACTCTGTAGGGTCATGAAAACTTTAAGTTTTCAATTGGATAAATGAACCCCTTCCACTTCGTTAATCAATAGCTGCCAATCCTTTACACAATTTAATCGAACTGTGGTGAACAGAATAAGGGAAAGGTCGTGCTACCAGTGTGTGCAGATCTTCTATTGAGTTTCTTATGATGAATTTTGTCACGAAGCCTAATATTTAAAAAAAATAAAAACGTTGTCAAATATGGCCATCGGTGCTTTTACCCTAATCATCAGGGACCACCAAATCGTTGCTACAGCGATTGCCATATACTACTCGCGCAACTTTTCTTGAACGATGACTTTCCTTCCCCCTCCACTGAGCAATAAACAGTTGAAGGTAAAAGCTCGCAGCGAGCACTAATGACAACATTCCAAGCGTTAAAACGTCGTTGGCACAAAACAGAAGCTAGTCGAAGCAAGTTGCTTTCAAAATCAAGAACTTCTTTTCAGTTTTATTGCCATCATCTAAACAAATGGCTGGGGCAGGTCCAAGTCCTACAAGGGAGGCACCTAAAACTTCTACCTAGTGTCCTTGCTGTTACCTACCCAGAGGGATGATTTGGCCGCACACATAACAGGTTTGACTTTGATTTTTTAGAGGTTGTTATTGCTGTGAATACTCTAGTGGCCGACTTTGTAACTAATACCCCCACTCCGCCCGCATTTCATCAATCCATTGTTCAAGAAAAGTTGCGCGATTAGTACTACTTCATGAGATGGAGCGCATCTCTAATAAAAGATGCGGTGAGATAATTTCTTCTCTATCACATTTGATGACTCACATTATTTGTTTTTGTTCATTTTCAATAGCAATTCGGTCGTTATGAAGACATGGGCTATGCTGTTGTCGTTAATACTGTTATTCTTGAAATGAATGACCGTAACTTCATCCAGCTCAAGTGAGACTCCTCTGTAATTATCGTGGTCGTTTATCTCAGTTACGATGTACATGTCTACGACGTCCGTGACTTTTCCTCATTCTTTCTAGTGACGGCAATAGTCATAATGTGATATCACTAGTCATAATTGTTGTTGGATCGAAATTATTTTGTTGAAGTGAATTCTTAGATGTTAGATTAGAATTCTTATACTCATGGAGATGCAATCTTACACTAACACTTAGCCCTTTTGTCATTAAGAAAATACATATTTAATAAAATAAGATGTACGGGAATAAAACTAAAGATACCGGATGGCATTCTAGTTAGGTTCTAAGCATTTCATTGAGATTAATTTACTAGACAACAGTGCAAAGTCTAAGTTTATTGATTTTTTTTATTTTATTGACGTAAACGTACTACTCATTAAGTGAAGAAACTTAAACGTCTTATCATTCCCCACGCTGAGGGTAGAAGAATCTCTCACGAACCGTCATCGCTTTGTTAGTGCCGAGAAAAATATTTAATGTATCAAATCATGTTTCCCAGATATCCATCGAGATTATTGTTGATCTTATATTGCATGAGGAAGTACATGCATATTAGACATACAATTATTATAATTTCAGTATGAACATTTTTACATTGAGTCTGCACATTTCATTGAATCAGCGTGTCAAATAATAAAACAGATACCATCGCCACTCAAATCTTTTACTGATTTAATAATGGCCACGTTCGTTTATAGTGCTTTAAGATTAGTTTTAGAGTTAGCAATAGTCAATAGCAAATTTTAAAAGTTGTATTATTGGCATTGCTTTGTCTTATTTTTATCAGGATTTATTTATTTATTTTGGATTCAATTATGGAATTGCATTTTGAAATATCGACGTAAGAAATTACCAGGCATTTGTCAACTTCATTAGTTGAATTAATTGTGGAATGGTATTTTAGTATGCATTATCACAGTATATGAATGCTATAATTACGAAAAATTACACTTTCTTGCACAAGTTATATTATATACATTTCACTAAACGCGGTTTGTTTAATAATTCCACTATGTGAAAATCAAAGACCCATGCCAATAAAGATTATACTTTCGTATAGAATTTATTTTAAATTTTCAGTAACAGTTGCACAAACTATGTTTCAGAGTATTTGACATTCACACTTCGTCCAATCGATTCCTCCGCGGTCGCGTCGGAAGATATCGAATATGTAGCTCTGTGGAAAGCCTCTCAGGTGTGAGTTCGATAAATCGAAGAACAAGCACACTCAGAACATCTGAACTTCATCAGCAAATCCACTCACTTTATTTCTATCATTTCCCATGTCAGCAATGAAAAGAGATGGAATGAAAGTTGATTACTTTGCACGTAACAACTACACGATTCCTGGAAGACTGTAGTTGGATTTCGATATAGGAAATTTGATAGTCATGCGGATTTAATTCGTAATCGAAATGGACTGAATTGTCTACGCCAGTGAAATACGATTTGTATTGTAATGTGTTAGAAAGTCTGTGCGTCACCTACGATTACATTGAATTCGAGGAGCTTTTACATACGTTCGGTACATTGCGAATACTTTATGCATCGAGACTGTCCATTTCTGTTGTGAATACTCTTCATGAAGCTGTGCCGCCAAAAGAATTTTAGGGGTAATTAATGGTTTTTCCCAGACTAATTTTTATGCAAGATTAATTCCTATAATGATTTTCACTAGATTACTCCTACATATAACTATAAAAAGTAGTAAGAATCCGAGACAATCTGAAACTTTTCCCCTCATAGTGTTATTACTCTACAACTAAAAGTACTTTGTAAAAACGAACGTGTACGACTTCATTTAGAGATATAAATTGAAGAATTAAATGCATTGTGAAAGAAATCTCTGGCTTCAATATTGAAGGTGTAGGAAAGGTTCAACAAAAACATTTTAACGATGCAATTTCAAAATTTCAGATATTTTAATAAAAATCGGAAATATACCAAATTTATAAATACACTTTCTTAAATTTGATCAAAAATTGAAGAAAAATGTATTGCCTATTGTGTAAATGAGTTATACAGGTTGCACTAAACACTTTTATTCCATAATTTCCATGTATACAATTTATAGAGGAAAATACCCCAACTAGGGCCCGTTCCTAATGCAAGCCCCTTTATTTTCGGGTTTATAGAGTGCTGTTGCCTATTGGAAAAGTACTAAAATTGCAGGTCCTTGCAAGATTGCAGTCCAGTCAAGCGATAGTGTCTTCATCTTCACTTGTTGCTGGACATTCGGTCGTTAGTGCCAACAGTGAAAGCGAGGACTGGGTCAATGACCCTCATCTCGATCAGGTTATTCGTCCAGTTTCCCTGATCCATTGAGCAAATGCTGAGATGGCCCCTTGTTTTGCTTCTGGACATAAATGTAACTTCATTTCTATGCACGTCTTCTAGAACTCAGTGGGATATACAGTTATTCAAATTATCGTTTCCATGTTGTCGCGGCAGGAAGTATTATTCCGAAGGACAACATGGATAAGAGCCCAAAATTTATTGCTTATTTATCCTTGAAAATAGATTTTATTATACGGGAGCTTTTTTTAAATTCAAAATTCAATTAGCATATGAGTTAGTGTAGGGATCACAGAATATTGAAAATGTGCACACAATTGACTTTTCCCCATGGCACGTCGTACGCAGTTTTAACTGTTTTTTGACGTTAAATAAATAAATAAGACTTTTTTAAAGTGCACTTTTAAGTTGCCTGACTTAGATACTTCGTCGGAAAGTCTTCCAACCACTTCATTATTTTGAAGATAACGTTGCTAGCTGTTGATGTAGAGTAATGTAATTTATTTTACTTGCCATGTAACAGTGTTATTAGCATTTGTAATATAAACACGCTGATGCCTAACCCGAGACTCTCAAAGGCCAAATCTTCCTGCGGGCTCCCAATTACTCGTCTTGCAAAATAAAAACAATAAAAGGTATTTGTCATTCCTTACATCTCAGAAGGCTAATGGAAAGCAAGAGCCTACTCTGAAGCCTATGAGTTCAAGAGAACGTAAAGTAGAAAGAAGTAAAGAGAGAATTTCAAAATTTAATCCGAGAGAAGTCGAAAAGAGATATTTAAGAGAATTCTGCAGTTAAACAAAAGGCAATAGTAAGATTCCATCTCCAGCGAGGAATCAAATGACATGTCTTGTGGATCTTCCGGGTTAGAAGTTCTACCAGTGATAGCCTCCTTGCAAGCGAAGAAGATGCAGAATGCACTTAGGTAGTGTAAAATTTTCAGAGGACTGTAGGGGAACTATGGATGATGTGCCTAATGTGTTTACTGTTGGCTCATGTCAAATATGCGGTGAAAGAAAAAGTCTCTATATCCTTTGAGCCATCGCACGGGTGGAATTAAGGTGGGCTAGAATCATGAAAACGTGACCAGAAAAGAAAAAATTAAAGTTTCTTGATGGAAATTTTGGACCATCAGTAATGTTGGGACTACTGAATACCGGTTATGCTGACGATCAGCTGTTCATTTCGTCCCTTATATTTCGTGCGTGCAGCCGGCCAGCCTACAAAACAGTCCTGTCGTTGAAGCTAAATATTTATATTCCTTGTAAGTGAAGTGAATGTTTTCAATTACAAATGTAGCGCGGAGCGAGAGCCGAGCGGGGCGAGAGCGGAACGGAGCGCGAGCGGAGCGGGGCATGAGTCCTTCTCCCCTGCCCCGCCCCGCCCCGCCCCGCCCCGCCCCGCCCCTCCCTGCTCGGCCTTACTCTGCCCCGCCCCGCCCCGCCCCACCCCGCCCCGCCCCACCCTGCCCCCGCCCCACCCTGCCCCATCCCACCCCGCCCTCGTCCCACCCCACCCCCGCCCGCCCTGCTCCACCCCCCACCCCACCCCACCCCACCCCTCTCCAACCGCCCCAGAAGCCTGCCAAGCGCGACACGACGTTTGGGAATAGAGCGACCGGCAGCAACTGCCCGTGCGCTGGTGGCGCGTGTCGGCCGAGATGAGACAGCGCTCCGCCATCCTACGCGGGCGGCGCTCCCGCCTCATGGTGAGTATCGAATGAGCCAGCTGATATAGGACACTTTTTTCTCCTCGTAAACGTATTATAGAGAACTTTACGTAATGCTGCAAAATATACGTCAATTTTTTTAAAAGAAATTCCTTATTGGTTTCTCTGACACCCAGACAGTACTTTTTAAAAACTCATATAAAGGTGAATTGATTCTGAGCGCGTTTACTATCGGGTCCATCGGTCCCGCACGTTTAGTGTACGTATAGTTCCACGTCTATAATAGACGTGAAGAAGATGGCAAGATATTGATAGAACGGGCTCGTGAGTAAGGTAGATGCGTGAAAGCGTTATTACGATTCGCGAAGCCAAATACGTGTACATACGGAGCTTCGGCAGAAGGGAACATAAGCACATAGAGCAGGTGGAACCACTCTCGATAATATCTAGTGCATGTCCGACAGTTCGTATCTCAAAATCACATGTGTAAGAACGTAATGAAACAAAAGGTTCGTAAAGGACAATAACCCAGTGGAATGTACAGGATTATGACAAGGAAACGGAATTATGGACGATTACTACTGGAAGAGCAAGAGTGCGACCATCCTTTCAGAGGCACTCAAGAAGGGCGACCAACCCAGGTCACAGGGAAGCCCATGAAGCCCTGTAGATGGTTCAATAAAGGAGGTCATTGACCTCTATACTGCGTGGTGTCGGTGGTGGATGTCAGACGGAAAGATCAGACCCCATCCTGCATCCACAGACTATCATGAAAACAGGAATAGCTTGCGAAGTCCACGAGAGTGTGGGTGCTATTCTTTGTGTCAGAATAAATGTGCTTACTTAAGCCTAACGTTGATTCTTTCCAAAAATCAAGGAATTTTCGACCTAATATTTGAGGCAAAGCATTCTTGATATTACAATCCTGCCCGAATTTAAGAAAGTCTAGGCTTTGCTTGAAATATTTCGGCAGATGAAGCTCAGAGGATGGTCCTGTTTATTTTCCTGACAGCGACAGAAGCCACATTTCTACTTCGGCATTCAGCAGGAATTGGTTCAGGAACAGCAAAAATCACCAATTAGAGCAGCTTGTCGCTAGAGGTCTCGTCCGGACAGTGAATTCGATCTAGTAAGTAGTCAGTGTTGAAGGTTGACGGAGTAATCAATATCGTATCACGACTGTTGGAACTTGTAATCTAGAAACTGTTGGTTAACAATTCTCCATCAGCAAGGATTTGGCTGTCATGTATGGAATGGGAGACGATGTGCTTATGTGACAGCAGACAGTAAAAACACAACAATAATATTTTTTTTATTTTTAAGATAATAATGCAGGTCGTATTTGTTAGCGATCGTAATGTGAAATGTTTTTTTGATTGCAGGATAACGCACGACATGAAAAAATGTGTGGGCTTCGTGTGTTATTTTATCCATGGTGAATAAATAAAGTCATCTTCAATTTTAGAAGTTACGACTATTTTTCGCATAATTTTGAGTAAAAGTGTTACAATTTAAAACAATATATAATTTTTTAATACAAAAAGTTATTGAAATAAGGTAAACAATCTTTTCTAATTTAACATAATTACAAATTTTTGTAAAACCATTGGAAGTTTAACATTTTTACGATACCTCCTACTACTGTATTATTAAACATAGAGTTTTCTTTCTTAATGGAAAATATTCCACACTATCACATCCTTTATTTTTTACTGACGTGACTACTACGTCCGACCAGTTTTGCCGATCTGTTTGTATTCTGAAATGCATGGAAAAACTATGGGGATTGTTCAGTTCAGTCCCGATGAAAATAGCTCGTTCTATCACCAAGAGATATCAGCCATGGCTGGTCACCGTGTGAGGATTTGTTTACAAAACGTTTTTCAGAACGATGTTGTTTGTCTAATAGTGGTTTGAAGCGATTAGTGTGTCATACTATTTCTGGGAACAAAACCTAGTGGTTGTTGTAAATAAAATAAGACAATATTTTTAAATATTGAATTAATAATTGAATTATTATTATATTATTTACTATGGTATGAGGGGCACAGTGCGTATTTACCAAACAATTGAAGTTTTATTGACTCGGACTTTGTAGTCCCGTCTGATCTTGTGGTTATGTGCACGAGGGAGGGTAAAATCCGATTTTATTTCTTCTGAGTGGAGTACTACGTATGTTGTTATTGTTAAGATTCATTGTGGATGTGTTGATCATTTTTTTCATTATTTATTTGTCTTAGTAGCACGAGGGCTTGCTCATACTTGGTAAACGATGGTTAAAAAAGAGAAAGACCTAAGACTGCAGAAAGTTCACCTCCAACTCCCAATCTTGCGTTTTCTATCCCAAAAAACAATCGTTTCTAAAACACTGGAACACATTGGCATATACTTTCACCTGAGAGAAACAGCTGTAACCTGTGCTTTTCCAAGAAGATTGAATCAAGGGTACATTCTAAATATTCAGAGTGTAACATATATTTAATGTCAATGAGAAAATATTGTTATTTTGAAAGCTATCAAAGATAAAACTGACATCATTCGGTAGAGCACAAACCTGGTGGGACTCTCAAGTGTCATTAAACAAATTCGTAATTTTTTACATTTGTAATTATCATTAATAAATAATTTGTTGATCAATGAACAATTATTACTTATTGTAAGAATACATAAAATTAAAATTGTTATTTCTTTAATTTATTAATTCAGTAAATGCAGGGATAATTATAATGCATTATTTCAGTATGTTAATAGTTTCAGAGTAATTTTGAATTTAATTGGGGGGATTGTCTTGTTTTTCATAATTGCATGCAGTTCATACATTATGACTCACGTTTCAGGAGGGTCGGTATTAGTGGTTATTTCACTGGCACACTCATTTGAAGGTCGGATTTTGCTTCTCATGATTGTCAGGAGAATTTGATTTCTTAAATTTTTCTTCTTGTATTAGTAGCAGTAGTAGTAGTGGTGTAGTATTTATAGATGGCGCATATAACTATGTCAGATTTTCATTAAAACTCTGAACGTGAAAACGTGAACATTCAAAAATTGCAAATCTTGTAAACTAGAAAATTCGAATTTATCTCACCTTTGTGAAGTGATAAGATTAATAAGATTAATTAATAAGTAATAGATTCAATAGGATTCAATTTGCCACAATATACTTTTATGTACCTTCACAAATAATCCGAGAATGTATGAGCTATTTTAGTATCACTAGTTCCCTAAGTTTCATCTTACTTCACTCCCTTGTATGTTTATAGATTTTTCTATTTATTAGAACTAATAGCCCTAGCAATTGTATTATATTATTATTATTATTATTATTATTATTATTATTATTATTATTATTATTATTATTATTATTATTATTATTATTATTATTATTATTATTATTAATATTATTATTATTATCATTATTATCATTATCACCATCATTCTTCGTCTGATAATGAAAAATACAGTATATTATGACTGTGGGCTTAACATCTCATGGAAATGGACGCTGTTTCATAACAGTTTTATTGAATTTATCCAGATTGAATAAATTTTAATTTTCGTGTTTCTAGCAAGCCATAAGTATTATACCTGTGAGACTTCCTCCAAACTCTTCAATCTTATTTATTTGTTTATTTACTATATTTTTTCTTTATTATTAAACGCGAATATTACTATGTACGAGAATAATTGTAATATAGTTGCTCTTTATTATTGTTTTTACTGTCATTACAGACACTTATCCTACTTGTAATCTTATTAAATACCAAATTTTCACGGTTTGTTGACTCTCGTAATACCAAATAACACCGTGCCATAAGCCGGAATTCATGCCGTCGGTTACTTGAAAGTGAATTCCCCTTGGCGGCGTAGTGTGCTGGTGGGCACCGCAGGGCTTCCTTCCTATGATTCGCCTCCGAAGGCGAGGACGTCGTGTTGGATCAGGCGACGTCGTTTTGTGTGTTTACCCTCGTGTTTGTTTATTGATAATTATCTCCCGGCCGAAGGCGACGTGGACCGGTGTGAAAGCCCACTCCGGGCGCGAGGCAATCTCCAGGAGGCGCTGCCGCTAATCCGGCCCGGCCTGCAGGGTCACAGGCGGCACTGGAGGGGGACGCGAGGGGCAGGGATGGGACGGTAGAGGTAGGAATGGGAGGTGGGGGCGATGGGGTTTGGGAGAGGGGAGGGTGAAACATCAGGTGCGACGTGTGATCCGCAGATGTGGTGGAGGCCCAAGGTTGAGGGGGACAGTGTGCCGGGGTACTGAGGGTTGAGTTTCAATTGATTGATTACTGATTCCGGACGCGTCAACTACCGAGATCATTAGTCCCGTAAGTGTAGTGCATGTTTTCCATAGGGAGGTGATGGTGATCTTCATCCACTGGATTGCAAGATCCCGCGCAGACCTACTGTCGACTAGCGGGGTTTTCCCCAACCAGGCATCTCCCACCAGCAGGCACGGCCCCAGCCAGGACAAGTACCAAGTATCCGACCAGTCTCCCGGCATGTGTGGTAGTGTAGTGCATCTTAGTGTAAGTGTGTGTGTGTGTGTGTAAGAGGAGAGGATAGGACAAGGAGGAGGAAGAAAAGATCGCGCGCAGTCCGTGGCCCGATTGTTAGGGTACTGCTCGAGCATTCGCCTGGTGTTGATCGGAGAAAAACCCAGAAAACTACTGATCAGAGCAGCCGGCCGCTAGAATTCTCCTCCAGACAGCGGCTGAATTCGACCCAGCTGAAAACCTAGTGTCGAAAATCCTGCCGCCCGTTGGCACTCGAACCTAGGACCTCTCGGACAAAGGCACTGCAGAGATATCAGTTGATGCACTGAGCCACAGTTCCCGGTTTGAGTTTCAACATTAGAAATGAAGTGCATGATGATGACAAAGCTGTTAAACACTTGTAGTAGAGTACTGTGAAGTTTGAGGGGACGTAGGATGAGGGAAAGTCGGATACTGTGCCTCGCGGCGATGGTGGTAATCGCAGTACAGGCGGAAGTGACGTGTAACCAAGTGGAGAATGCGTTCAAATGTTGAGTTGAAGTGAAGATGATGACCATTATGACAATGATGGTGATGTCGATGGTAATAGCGAGACAGTATACATGAAAGAGACGAGCCAGACACGAAGTGTGATGACGAAACTGCTGTGATTACGGTGGAGGAAGCCAGGTCCGCGAAGCGACAGAGCATCAATGTGACCACAGTCATGAAAGTCCCAGGGAAGCTGGTCGAGGTGTAGATTGCGGTCAGCAGAGCCAGCGGTGTGAGTCAAGGAACGCGGCACTGAAGGTGGTGGTACTGAAGGCGAAACATCCGGGCTGCTCAGCAGAGCAGCAGTCGCGCCTGCGAATGTCGTAGGGCTCCAGGCGCCGAGGTGGGCGTTTGCGGCGGTGCGTTCGGCGGCGGCGGTGTCGACAGTGTCGGAGGCGGGAACGGCTGTTGCTTTGCATAACTGCGCCTCTCTTGTCGCCCTGCGGCGCGGCGCCTCGCCCTCCCGACCTTCTCTCTCCGCTCCGCTTCGCATCGCCTTTCGCTCGCCTATCCCCGCCCCGCCTCGCCCGCTGCTGAATTCCCCGCTTCGTACACGTTCGTTCCCCAATGTTGCCCCTGGTGACGATTCCGCCTCGTCGACCCTGCCGTTTCACCTCCACTGACTCAGCCAACCCCACCACTATCACTACCCCCTCCACCGCCAACGTCTCAACCACCACCGCCCTCACCCCTGCCCTCACCCCCGCCCTCACGCCCGCCCTCACGCCCGCCCTCACGCCCGCCCTCACACCCGCCCTCACACCCGCCCTCACACTCGCCCTCACACCCGCCCTCACCCCGCCCTCACCCCCGCCCTCATCCCCGCCCTCATCCCCGCCCTCATCCCGGACCCCGCCTCCGTTCCTTCTGTCACCTCAATCAACTCCAGCGCCGCTACCAACGATGCCACCGCCCTCAAGACCACTACCACCCCGCCTTAGTAACAACCCACCTGCCATTCCTGACTTCGTCTCCTACGTTGTTTCTGACCTTGCCCCCTTCTTCCTCCATCCCCCTCAGCAGTGTCACCTCCATCACCACCCACGCCTCCACCGCCCACGTCATAACAACCCGCCTCGATGCTACCGCCGTCGCCGTAGCTACTGCATCTCCTCCGACACGGTCCTAGCCCTGTCGCAGCGTCCACCCTCCTCCCTTACCTCCGCCTTGCCACCTGGCGCCCTAACGTCACCAACATTACGCTCGCCGCCTCCGACCCCGCCCACCCCATCAGAGCATCTGCCGTTTTCGCAGTTCCGCCGCTTGTATCTGCGGTCCCGCTCCCGCTATCCTATTACCCGCTGTTGGCGCGTCGACAGCCGCTTGGCGACTTGACGCTGCGTGGGACCTGCGCTCGCCTTCAGCTCGCTTTTCCTTTTCGCCTCGAGAGCGTTTCGTATGCATGCGGTGCACCGTTGGAATTGTCGCCGGCTATCATCTGCGGCGTAAGTGAATTGATTTCCTCATCTTATTTGCTTGCGTCAACCCGTACTCCTCTTGAATTTTGCTTTCAGCTCTATCTGCTTGTAATGCTGTAATTGAATTGGGAGAGTTTGGGTTATAGGAAGTGATGTTCCTCTTTTATGTAATTTTTGTAAGCCTCACAAATGGCGATATTAGATTCCAGACATTTCACAGTTTTAGTGAAACGTTCATTCTTTTACATTCTTTCATAAATATTAAGTTAAATAATTGTTAAAAATTATTATTATTCAATTCTACAAAACATTTATCATCCCTTTACCGGTAAGTTTTTTTTGAGTGATGATAAAACTAGATCCCGGAACGCAGCATCAGCGCCATCTAGGAGTTTAGTCTACCTTCATTCTTCTAATACAGGTCTAAGTGAGATCGACGCACGACCTATTATAGTCCAACTGTACGTACAACGGTGTATGTTGGCTCACAAGTCACATCATCGCGATAGTTTCCACGGTTACTCCTCCTGGAATAACAAGCTTGATCCCGAGAAATGGACTACTAAGGATCGAAAGGTGAATAGGCCTACAATCAGGAACACATAAAACGTTTCAAACAAGGCTTTTCTTGAGAAATTTTAACATCTAATACTGAAAAATTTTAAATCTAATCTGTATTCTATCAGCTCTAGTGTGCTCTCGGAAAATATTTGTCCACACACATAGATATACGCTAGGTGGTACCACAGGTACCACCTAGCGTTAATTTTGATTGTTCGAAATTTTATTGAAAATTACTTCAAATTTGTGAACTAGTAGCTTCATTTGAGACATTCTCATTTCTTTCTTCATTAATGTATTTATTCCCTCAGCTGTTTTCAGAAAATTCATATAACAACAAATAGACATTCCTACGTTAGATTCGTACTTTTTCCTATTTTCATATGGGGTTTCCGTCACTATTTATGTCTGCTATGACTCCTTGAACTTTTAATGCATTTTTTAACGCTGAAGAATTATCTGTGCATCCCTTCGCCATTACATGTTCCGCTGTTACGGCAGCAGAATCCGACATCACTAATGCCTTCTTAATTAATGCCTTCTTTCCAAATGAATTAAAAACGTCACTTTTGAACATTACTATCTTCATCAAAAATACCAACAACCATTTCCAACGCCATACTTCACCCCCCTCTAAACTTGTACTAAAGATTATTAAGTTCCATCAAAAATTACTATCGCAATATTTATGATATCCTTAATCATCATCTTGAAAATATTAAAACTTGACCAACTATTATAATCTCTATTTCTACCTCCAATTCGCGTCGTGAAGTGTCACCAACGTTACCATCACCAGCAATTCACGTCATCATCTCCTTCACTTCTACAATCGCCATTCTCTCCCTCACCAACTCTAGCACGCCCCGTCGCCCCTATCACCATCTGCACCCGAGATCGCGGGATGCTATATCCCAACTCTTGCGGCAGAAATTGCCTGGGCTAACAGCCTGACAATTTCGACGCCGAATTACTTGGATTTAAGCGCAGTTTCGCCTTCGCCATCTCTACCCCTCCCTTTCTCCGACCGCATTCACATCTAACTCAGGCTGCGACTCACCCCTCTGCCATTTCGCCTCTAACTCCTAGCGAACCTTGGACCGCAGATTGAAGGGAGAAAAAGTGGTAATTTTTTTAAAACCCCAAAATGCAGAATTGTACCGAATACCTAATATTTTGTTGTGAAATGAATGAAATCACAGAATGTGTACACCACTGTTAGAAAGTAGTAATAACAAATTCAATTTCCAAACTCAGAAAAAAAATTCCAAAATAGTGCATTGAGAAAGTATTGCGATGAAATTATGAAAATATATTTATTAGTTTTATACTCAATTTACAGCTTTAATAATTAACTGATTAATAGTTAACTAATTTCTCATTATAAATCAGTATATTTCGGCATTACGCATGTGTAACCCTGCTGAAAATTAAGATCGAGAGGCTGTTTCGGACTACGGGTTTCTTTATTGCTATTCTTGTCACAGAAGAAATAAGGTGGCATTGGAGACGTTCAAAATCTTCACTTCACATCGCGACGCGACGATTTCGAAAAGCGATTCGATGTTGCGAAAAGCGGATTTAGGTATCGTTGTCGATACAAAGTTCGAGCTACACCAAAGGTGGATACGAACGCCATCAGCGCGTAAGTACAACATATTTACTGGCGGGAACAGCGGTGGCACGAGGAGACGCGACAATACGTGGAAGTTGCCCAAGCTGCATTGAACACAATTACATACCAGTGGTCTGGAGCAGAAAAATTGTTTCTTAAGAAATTCACTCAATATGGCTTTCCGAACAGTACGTATATTGCTCAGGAACAACTAATAAAATACTTTCCTATAACACGGCAATGAATTAAATGCTTTTACACTTTCTCCAATATTATAGTACAATTTATATAGTTTAGTATAAAAGTTTGGGCAGGTAGCCTCTTGCTTGGAACCTTGATGTCGAATGACGTCGGCTATATTGTAGGCAATGAGGCACGGAATACGAGAATCCAGTCGGTACGCACAGTGTGAGAATAGGCAAAATAACACAATGAAATATTCGTTTTCTTGTTCAAATCGGAATCGTTTCATTATTTTTGGATGTTTACAATTTTTCAAGATATCTAACAAAACCATAAACACATTTCTCATGGATATGGTCTGGATAGTTTTATTTAAATTTCTGAGCGTATTGGAAACTCGTAATAAAGGTGGGTGCGTACATCTCTCAAGTTCCCGAGTATCTAATGAAACTATTGACATCTATCACATACCCGAGACTGCATAGTATTCGTTCAATTTTTTTACGTAAGGGAAATTAATAATATAGACATTTGAATTAATTCTTGTGTTTTTTTCCGATGCTGATGTTTTTAAAACCAGAAACTAGTTCCCATTGAAAGTTCATGCATTTGCTACTGCGTATTCAGTAGATATTGATACATTCCCTACATATGCACAATTAGATTTAAGTAACCACAATGTAATAACTAAGAAGTTGATTTTATTTTTCAATTTTATTAACTTTTTATTGAAATTACGTGAAATGTACTGAAAAAGTTTGTACTGAGTAGTTCGAGTATCTAGAGGAGCGAAAAACAAAAAATATAATAGACGGGTTTCGAAGAGTTTTCGCAAAAGATTGCCGCCTTGAAAAAAAAAGATATCTTAAATCATTGTTTTAAAAGTCAAAAGACCTTCACATTGGAAACTAAATTTCAGTGTATCTGGCAATCCAATTTAAGGAGTGACGGAACCATAAAATTGCACCATATCGTCAAAGCCTCATTTTGTAAATTTCTGTGTACGACCTATTTTAAGGCTGTAGTTTGCTTAGTACATAGTTGGTGAGTTATTCACGATTCTAGTGCGTTACGACGAAATGTATTTTGCGGGTTGCATATACGGCTGATTAAATCTAAATATGTCATAATTTGTATATTCATTTTAAATATCTTTGATTCATCCCTGGGGGTAATTTCATACCCAGCATTAATACACTCAGAGTTTTGTAACCATAATTTCATACAGAAAAAAACGACCGTTTTATTTTGTTAGCGAAGTGTGTATAGATGGGATCAAAATGTTTAAATATGCAAATCTTTATTTTATTAATTCGCATTAAATGAACTAGAAATAAATCAAAATTAAAATTAAAAATAAATTATTTTCATATAAATTATATAAATTAATGCAAACTTACAAATTACAAGTTGTAATCAGTAAATCTGAATTCCCTAATAATGAAGTAAAGAAATTGTTACTACATGAATTACGACAAGACATATTGTATTGGCATCTAGAGTTAAATTACTAAACATTTATCAGTTGGAGTACAGCTCCCTTGCAACAATTTAGCGCAGGAACAAGGAATCTTCTTTCTTCTCCAACAAATAATAAATTTCTTTAAACAAGCTTTAAAAATGCCTTACCTGTCAAATTGCTGAAATGTGTATTAAGTCACGATTTGAAGTCATGAAATATGAAAATTGATCCGTTTCAGTAGAATGTAAATATCACAGCGGACTCTCGAAAACGATTTGAAAACTTGATTACAATTACAATTATATTTAATAATTTTATCAATAGTACACTGATGATATCATTTTACAGGTCATACATGTATAATCACTGCCAATCACAATGTAGTAATTTGGGCCTATTAAAAAATTATCCAAAATCTAAATTAAATTGTAAAGCCAGCACATTGAGAGGGATCCATTAATTAAAAATTATTTACCTAATCAACTGGCAAACATAATTTGAAGAGAATTTCCAAAGCATTAAATGGAGAGCGCAGAGATGATAGACTTAACATTATAATTCTAATAAATAAGTACGTGTTCAAAAGTAAAAGCACAGGCAATTGAACTAGTTGAAGTTTCAAAATAATGAGAATAAAATATTTCATTAAAATGCTATAAACGATTACGTCTTTCCCAGATACTTTTTATATTGATTTAAAATAGAAAACTAGCAGGTATCAAACATTTTTTCACAAGAAAACCATTAGATTTTCCAAATATCTAAAGGATGGCACTCAAGAAACACGTGATCATCCATATTGCAGAGTTGCGAGTGTTCAAAGCAAATCTTCTACACTGATTACCCATCATCTTCCAGGATTTTCTCAAGTAAACCTAAAAGTTTGTCCCTATTTTTAAATAGGTTCTCAAAATATTCGACATCTGGTGACAACTCCTTCGTTTTTATTCTAACGCTTGGTTACTTAACAGGTGTTTTTTCTGCAAAGATTTCCTGTTTTTTTCCTTATGATGTGAAGAATTAAACCCGGATTGATAATTTGGAGTTCTCAATACCCTGAGCAGTTTTGCCTTTATCTGGCGGCTAACTCGCCTTTTTTCTCTCTCTTTAATTGCGCTGAGGAGGTTCCACTTCTTTTCTTAGCTAGTTGGTATATAAATGACAAAAAACTAACAAAGGCGTATTTTACGACATTACTTTCGCACTTCTGCCCCAATTGCAATTTTATTTTCTTTAATAACTCCCGATATATTTCGTATCTTCTTTAGACCGATTTTTATAGGTTCTCCTGCAAAGCTTTCGGAAGTAAACACGATCCATGGGTAGAAAACTAAAATATATTGTAAGAATAGGTCACAAGGGATGGTAAGGAGAAAGATTAACACAAGCATTTTTACACAAACAGAAAGATTAACAAACGAAGTGTTTTCTTCTAATATTCATTTACAACATATTATAACATTCAGCATTCTTCAAAACCCAGCAAACAATTATTTGCAATACGTCTTTGCTTCACAGCAATTCTTTGTGTACAAATCACATTCACATAGTCACTGATTTTTCTACGATCGTTTAAAACTCTTATATTAAGAAGAATGTTTGTTACATCTGTGGCTATCATGGTTTATCGTCATCCTCTTTACATTCGTGGACGTCACTGTGAGAAGGGACAGAGCGACCGACCTAGTTGGTTCAAGGCATCAACTGATGTCAG
The DNA here is from genome assembly GCA_011170035.1 of Teleogryllus occipitalis. Lineage (NCBI taxonomy): Eukaryota > Metazoa > Arthropoda > Insecta > Orthoptera > Gryllidae > Teleogryllus > Teleogryllus occipitalis. The sequence continues at coordinate 40,325 of BLKR01006158.1, forward strand.
TGCAGCGCCTTTGACCGGGAGGTCCTAGCGTTCGAGTCGCGACGGTGGCAGTATTTTCGACACTACCTACCTAGGTCAAATTGAGCCGCTGTCTGGAGGATAATTCTAGCAGCTGTCTGCTCTGATCGATAGTTTTCCGTGGTTTCTCCGATCACCACCAGACGAATGCCGGAGCAGTACCCTACTCTAACAAACGAGACATGGTCGCACACCTTCCTTCCTTCTTCTCCTATCTTCCTCCTTTCTTAAATACACTACTTACGAGCCGGATATTACGGCACACATACCGGGAGAGCAGATGGGAGCTTAGTGTTCGTCCCGGCTCACAGTGGGGCCAGACGAGGGGAAAGTTGGCAAAAAGTCCAAAATCAAAATGTGCTTCAGAAGCTCCATATCACATGAAAGGGGTAGCAAAATATCTCCTTCATCGTGCGCCGATCAGGAAAGGAAGGATAACTATACTCCTTTCATTGCAAGTTTGAACTTTCACAAGTGATGCGCGGCGCACTTGTTCGCTCGCGCAGTAAAAAGAGAGGTGTGTGTTTCGATGCAAATATTTTTGTTCTCTCGACTAAGAGACTCGTACGTGCTGTAGATACGATACCTGGAGATATGTACTTTAAACCTGTATTTCTAAAAAGCATACTTCTTGGTTATAATTTAGTAATTCCGAGCATAAATGTCACAATGGAACACACAACTTATTAAATACGGCTTTTCATATTGTCTTTATTCTATCGGGCCTTTCAGCGCTATGTTATTAACTGAATCTGATTCTGGAATTCATCTGTCATCATTTGTGCCGTAAAATGATAGATTATGAAAGATTTCTTGTAACAGGAAAGGTCCTATATAATTCTGGTTTACAAAAGCGTCGTTCTTACCGCATGTTTAGCAGTAGGAGTGTGTAAAATCATTCATTTTTATTTCCTGGGGAAAAAATACAATTTAAAATACTATTCGATTGCAACAAAAGTTTGTGTGGCAGTTAGTTAAGAGCTAGGTTGGCCTGCAACGGCGTGCAGTATTCGTCTCCTGAAATTGACTAATAGCCGTGGGATTAATTGGAACACACTATTCGTATGTGTGCAGTATACACACAGATAAGCAGTGAATACTCAGAGACTAGTTGCTTAGTGCCTGCAATATAACCAAATTGATTATTCTCCATTCCAATTACTTCTCTGTAAAAATAAGACACACAGATGTAAAAGGGAGTTTAATTTAATCAATGGGATAATTGAACATCCGCGTGTCAATTCGTTAGCCACGGTTAAGGCCTCCTCCCCACCACCAGTCGTGACATGTGAGGTGTCATCGAGACGTCTCGCCGGCTGAGATTACTCAGCGGTAGCATTGTAGTTGCATTTGAGGGACAGATATGGAAGTCTAAGTGTTTGCGTCCCGACAGAGGCAGATATTTCTACATTACCTACACAGAGTTCATTCTCTATCTGAAGGAGTACTCTAAGGACGGTCTGCACTGATTAGTGTTTTCTCCAATCAATTATAGGCGAATGCAGGAAGTTAACAAAAGGCCGGGGCTACGGTCAGCGTACGACCTTTCCTTCATCATCCTAATCCCCTCTTCTCTACTCACACGCACACACACACACCAAACATATATATATATATATATATATATATATATATATATATATATATATATATACACTCTCACACTCACAGTGACATATTGAGGAAATATGTTGGAAGCTCAGGGATTGTTCTCTCTGGATAGTAGTGTTCCGCTGGGGGAGATATTTGGTGAAGGAAAACCTGAACAAGGGGACGTGAAGGTCGGCGCGGACCTCACGTTCGTGCTAGGAGAGAACACAGCCACTTCCAGGTATATAAAATGTACTATGCACGGGACTAATGATCGTAGTGGTTGATGACGCCGGAAATACGAAAAAATAAATCAATAAGTCGAATGGGCTAGGTATATTTATAGGGAAAAGAACCAATTTTTCGGCTACTTCGATAGCATTCTAAGAGAATACTCAAAGAAAATGTTATGAGGGATGAATTCTCACCTAAAGATGAGATAAATGTCTTTTCTATTGCTTTTGACATGAATTGATTGAAACTATTTTGTGGATACTTCTAGAGACTGTAATACATATAAGAAAAAATGTTTTTTCGTGGCATCAATAGTAACAAAATGTGCATTACTAACTGCCTTTTGGCATTGTTGGAGTATTCGTAGACACTTGATTCATCATTTTGCCGATAATTAAACCTTTATTAGTAATGAAACATTTTTAAAGTAATTGTGTTGATACTTTTCCATGTAACTTTCTAGGTCCTTCATGTTTCAAGAATGTACGAGCCAGACACTTATTGTGAACTTACGTAGCGCAATTAAAAACTCACTAACATGAAAAATAACCGATTGAGTTGCCACACTAAATAAGTGGTCGGTTTTTGTTTGATGACTTTTTTTTAAATTCATTTCCCAACCGTTCTGCCCTTCTGACTCGGGTGTTATTATATACAATATAAATTACATTGAAGACATCAGACTACATCAACCCTATAAGGACAACTCTGTATTGAGCGGCTTGGTGGTGTAACGGTTAGCGTATCAGGCTGTTGTATTTAAGTTTTCGGTTTCAAAACTATACCAAAGCTACGGATTTTAAGAGAGCAGAAAAAAATCTTCGTACGCCTACCTTCGGTGTAGAAGTAAACCCGGCTGTTCCACGTCGTAGATTTATTACAAGTCAATTATCCTCAAACCTAAAAGGATTTTCTGAGCTAAATTAAAATACCGTGTTTCGTCGCCCGAGTGATACCGTCTGTCTCTGTTAAACCGTGAAAGGAACGTAGCAAAATTTGCATCGTCAGACAGAAGAGCCGGCCTGATGGCCTGAGTCTCACCACGTAAAACAAGGCATTAACTAAACTGAGCACGAAATAAATAAATCAAAAGGTCGAATCGGTTAGGTCTATTTGGAGGGAAAACGACCACTTTTTCGGATACTTCGATCACATTTTAAGAGAATGATCAAAGAAAATGTTTTGAGGGGGTGTACGTCACCTAAAGATGAAATAAATATACCGGGAGCGGTGGCTCTCTCGTCTCTCTCTCAGTGCATCAACTGATGTCACTGCAGCTCCTCTGACCTGGACCATATGTTTTAATGTGATTTGTATTTTCATTGTAGATACCTATATCTATTTACATTGATAATTGCTATATTCATCCTGTAACATTGTCTTGACTCTGCTAAGACGGTGTGTGCTAGCGTCATTTGTCTGGCGGAGCGCGCGCCAGCTGGGCAGCCCTGACGGCGGGCGCGGGGGCGCGGGCGGTAGTTAGCAGGTGGCAGGCGGCGGCGCAGCGTTGCAGAATTAATCAGCCGCCCCCGCGCCAAGCGCCGTCGGCGGAGGTGCGTGCGCTGAGACGCGGCGCGGTGTGGAGCGGAGGCGGAGGCGCGTGCCTCCGCTGACGTCTTGATGCCGCCGGGGCCGCCGCAAGTTGCAGGTGGAGCTGGAAGCCTCGGCGCCTTCTCCACTTACCTCGCTCTCTCTGTCAGTCTTCTCTATCGTATTTGCTCTCTTGTCTTCGTAATTATTGCCTTTTCCTCTCTCCTTGCTCTCTCCGCTGTCTTTGGACTCGACACCCCTCTGACAGCTTCTCTGTTGTCGTAGCTCATGTTGCCGTCGCCCCCCCTCTCTCTCCTCTCTCTCTCGCCTCTGCTCACTATGCCCTCTCTCCTCTCTCTCCTCTTGCTCCTCTCTCCTCTCTCTCCTCTTGCTCCTCTTTTTCCTCTCTATCCTCTCCCTCTCCTCTCTCGTCTCTCTCTCCCCTCTATCTCGCCTCTCTCTCCTCTCTCTCTCTCTCTCTCTCTCTCTGTTTTGCTGCCCCACCGCTCCCATTTCCCTAACTCCAACTTTCGTCGTTGCTCTAGCCACTTCCTCAGTCTTCTCCATACTCATTTCCTTTCTCCGCCTTCTTTGATCTCTCCCCCATTCTGTATTTTACGTCCTCAACCCTCTCTCAATTTTCACTGCCTTGTGCCATTATATTTCCTTTTGAAACCTTTGCTCTTTCTGCCCTCTCTCCTCTCTAACTTCTCGATTCTCACGGTTAATGCAGATCTTGTCCCTAACCGGTTCATCCATTCATAAAGCTCTCGCGGAAAATAGAGAGTGATTCAAAGAGAGTTGTAGTGAGGTCAACAAGAAATACAATCCCCTCTAATGTTAAGATCAGCTCCGTTGAAACAGGCATTTTCCCAACGCTAACAATTCTACCTCCTCTTCTCCCACTGCACCCGCTATAAACCCCGCTCCCGCCACCACCACCACCGCCCCCCCCCCGCCACCGCTCCCGCCACCGCTCCCGTCCCCGTCCCCGTCCCCGTCCCCGTCCCCGTCCCCGTCCCCGTCCCCGTCCCCGTCCCCGTCCCCGTCCCCGTCCCCGTCCCCGTCCCCGTCCCCGTCCCCGTCCCCGTCCCCGTCCCCGCCACCGCCACCGCCACCGCCCCCGCCCCCGCCCCGTCTCCGTCCCCGCCCTTGCCCCTGCTCCCGCCCCCTCCACGCCCTCGCCCTACCACTACTGCCGCTGTCTTGGGCCCCCAGCGTTGACGCAGGCGGTAATCTTCCTCTGCCCCTGCGCCCCGACGCGCCCCTGAGTCCTTCGTTGCCGGCGGCCGGTGGCGTCTCAGCTATCTTGCGCGCTCAGGCGCCCACGCCGTCTCGCGAGATGCGCGCTGACGGTGGCGGCGACCCACACGTAGGTAAGGCGCGCAGTGGCGATAGCCGCGGCTGCCGAGGGAGGGAGTCTCTGGCGGGGATGTGGAGGAGCATATACGGATGTTGTGGCGGTTGCTGCAAGATGTGCGGTGGGGTCTGTGAAAAGAATGGTTCTCGCGGACGGTGTTTGGGACCTGGGGAGTAAGCTATGGGGAATGCTGATGGGGCTAGTGTTGGAACCCGTTCAGATAAGTTCGAAGCAAATGCAGTACCGAAGCCTAACGAACGGACTAAGGACCACGCGTGATATTTTCTTCCTCATTCTAGTATTCTTCTCTCCCTCTACACACCATTATACTTAAATGCATGTCATTTGCACACATACCGGATTCTAGTTCGGACTATACAGGTTGCCGCGGCAGGAAGCGGAGTGCCCATATGAGAGACCTACCATGATGTGCAAACTCTACAAGCCGACTTGTAAGTCGGCAAAGAATCTCACTTACTCGAACTGAGGAGGGGAACCATGGCGGGGAACCGTGGCGGGGAACCGTGGCGGGGAACCGTGGTGGGGAACCGTGGTGAGGAACCGTGGCGGGGAACCGTGGCGGGGAACCGTGGTGGGGGACCGTGGCGGGGAACCGTGGCGGGGAACCGTGGCGGGGAACCGTGGCGGGGAACCGTGGCGGGGAACCGTGGCGGGGAACCGTGGCGGGGAACCGTGGCGGGGAACCGTGGCGGGGAACCGTGGCGGGGAACTGTGGCGGGGAATCGTGGCGGGGAACCGTGGCGGGAAACGTACCGGATGCCGTCGGGGAGGACTCAACGTAGGGCTTGGAGGTTTCAGGACCCCTGACGGGGTACGTGTCAGAGACCGCGTAAATGTCAAGGAATTTTGTGTGATCCGTAGCATAGCGTTAGTCATTACGTAACAACAACGTTGCAGCAAATGCGCCAGACATACGGAAATAATTCGAGCTTCGGCGTCTTTAATGTGTTATTTTCACTTTCTGAAAGAACGACAATGCAAAACTGTGTGCAGAGAACAGTTGACGCGATGTGTTGTCTTACAATATGGCAAACAAACTACATAATATGTCTAATTATATCAGTTTCAACACTTCTTCATTTTTCATTTTCTATTTTCGCATCATGATCAAATTTTAGTACAATGGATACGATCCAAAGAATTTGAAACATCGTCAACGCTTCGATGTCTGTTGTTCAGGCTCGTAGTCCTTCGAAACTGTATCTGCTCAATTTTGGTGAGGTTCAGAGAAGAAGAGAGAGGCTGGATGAAGGCGAAAGGTTTCCGGGAAGATTAGAACGGGTGAGGAGAGAGCTAGAGCGAGAGGGACGGAGAAAGAGAGAGAAAGAGAGAGAGAGAGAGCGAGAGAGAAAGGGAAGTGAGGTAGAGGGCGCCTCCGTGGCATTAGGCCGCGGCCGCCTTCTTTGATGTGGGGCTGTGTGGAGGCGCCGCGCCGGTGCCTGCCGCCCTCGGGCCCACAGCGTCCGTCCCGCAGGAGGAACTTCGTTACTGCCGGGAGCCGTGCCCGCGCCTGCCCTCCAGCCCCTCCACCGCTACCCAAGCGCCCACTTCTGCCACAACCAGAGCCTCTATCCATGCCCTTCCCGCTTCCCCGCCTTCACATCCTCCCCGCCTTATCCTCAGCCCCTTCCTTCAGCACACTCCTCTGCCTCCTCCTCCATCACATCCACCGCCTCCCTCCGTGTCCATCCTTTGCAGCTCCCTCACCCCGCCTCCTCTCACTCAACTGGCCTCTCCTTCATTATTCCCTCCCTGATTCTACTTCATTCCTCGCCTGCACCCTCTACCTTCACCGCCTCCTCCCTTACCACAACGACCGCCTCCTACCGTGTTCAACCAGTGCCCCCGCCCCTGTCACTATTACTTCCCCCTCCACCACCCATGCTCCCACTCTGCCTCCTCCACCTCACCCAGCCCCTCCCTCCGTGCTCAGCACCCGTCCCCGCTTTCACCACCGCACCGCTCTTCCCTGACACATGCAAATTCCCCTCCCCTACTACTCACCCACACTTCTCCAACCACCGCCTCCTTCCTTGTCTAGTTTGCGCCTCCGCCTTCACCCCTCGACCCCACCCCACCTCTCTACATTCTTATCCGTCTATCTCACTATAAGTCCCGCCTCACCCATAGCTAGCATCTTCGTCTCCAGCTGTGCCTCAAACTACCACATTGCCTCTTCCCTGCAAGCGTCCCCTCCCGTGCTTCCACGTCTGCTTAACTCTCCGCACATGCTTCCCCATTGCTTAAGCCGCCGCCCCCACCTACACCTCCTGCCCCAACTCCTCCTGTGTCCTATCTGTCTCTGCCTCTGCCCTTGTCCCCTTCCCCATTCTTGTCCTCCATCGGCTTCCCCTCCATCTCCATCGGTGCCGTCTTCACCTACGCCTAGGCCTCCATCCCCTCATTCCCCCACAGCCTTTTTCGACGCATTCGTCTCCGCCGCCGCTGGCCACGCCCCCAGCCACAGAGGCTGCCGCGCATTCACCCCATACACACCTCTACCTCTCTCCAGGGATGCTACCGGGAGAGGTGGTTCAGTGCATCAGCTGATGTCACTGTAGTGCCTCTGACCGGGAGGTCCTAAGTTTGAATCCCGACGGCGGTAGGATTTTCGACACTAGCTTGTCAGCTAGGCCGAATCCAGTCGCTGTCTGGAGGAGAATTCTAGCGGCCAGCTGCTCTGATCGGTAGTTTTCCGTGCTTTCTCCGTTTAACACCAGGCAAATGCCGGAACAGTACCTTAACAAACGGCCGACGGGATCGCGCGCAATCTTTCCTTCCTCTTCCTTGTCCTATCTTCACCCCTGACACACACACACAAGCGCTAACATGCACTACTCTACCACATATGCCGGGATATTGCCCCGGCTGGGGCGGTGCCCCGCTGGTGGGAGATACCTGGATGGAGCCAACCCGGTATCTCCGACGGTAGGTTGACGCCGGAAATCACCATCCAGTGGGGGAAGATCACCGTCACTTCCCGATAAAAAACATGCACCACACTTACGGGACGAATGATCTCAGTAGTTGACGTGCTCGGAATCACTAACAAATAATGAAGCAATAAATCAATCCAGGTATACTCGTCATTCTTGCGTCTCTCCATTGCGAATTACCTGAATTATTAACTGCGCTCACTCCCTGCTCTTCAAGCATTTGCATGCCACTGTTGCGTAAGGCGTAGTCGTAATTCACCGTTCGTTTCCTCTCGCTTCAATAATGGTTATCGACGTCTTCACTCATACTTACTGGGCATCAGTTTTTTCGTTGTCATTTGCTACCATTATTTGTAACGTATGGCGTCTAAATTTTGTTAACATTCCCTCATTTTCATGCCTTTTTGCTCTGACTCTACCTCCTTCTTCGTTTTTCTTCTTCCCTTGCCACCTCTCTCGCTCACTCACTCACTCACTCACTCACTCACACACTCACACACTCACACTCATACACACTTCTTTTCTCTCCGTAACATTTCCTCTGAATCGTACATAATAAAGGGATAATGTTTTTTATTAGAGGTGTATAAGGTAAGAGTAAATATTACTGTTAAACTATATTAACATTTTTCTTGACTAATATTAATCAACTTTTTTAAAATATTTTTCAGTTAAAATAATATAAATATCTCTGAAATAAATTGCTGTTTCTCTTCTTGTTTTAGGTGAGTGAGTCGCCGATTCAAAACTCGATGCCATGTCGATAGAATTCGTAAGTAGTTCAAATACATTACACAGATTTGCTTTCCTGAGACCTTTAGTTGTTCAAAAATAATTTCCATTAATGTCAGTTAAAAATTTCATTTTCCTATAGAATGCTTAAATTCTAATTAAGATTAAATGCCTAGTGTTACAACACATTCCTAATCTCACATTTCAATTCATAACTCTACGAATCATTCCACATCATGTGCTCCAAACACACATATTTTCTCGCATTATTTTTACTTTTGCCATTTTCGAAAATTTGAGTTCAATGAAAATTAAACCAGCGCCATTCTTTTACGATCCTTCTTCTATCCGTAGAATGAAAATGAAAAAAATGTGTTTTTTGATAAAATGTTTTTTTATCAATTGCATTAATTTCAAGCACAAATTAGGTAAAACTATTCGTTTCCTCAAAAAATTGCACATAATCTTTTTCAAGAGAGGATCTTTTACAACAGAGACAGGCTTTTTCTAAGGAAAAAATGTTTCAATTTTCTACTTTTTAAATGTTAACTTTTTGCCATTTTCGAAAATACGGAGTGTTCTCCGGAAATGAGACTAGCACCATAATTTTTACCGTTCTTTGATACATACGATTAAAAAGTTTAAAGAAAAAATTTGAGCGATTTTTGAGAAAAAATGTTAAAAATTAAAAATTGCCTATATTTTGCCCAAAATTACGCGAAAACTACTCATATTTTCGAGAAAGTATAGGTGATATTATTTCAAGCTTTAAGGAACAGACTTCGTTAAGGAAAAAATCTCTACATTGAATGTCGTAGTTGTAGGAATACGCCCAAAAACATATTTTTGCAATTTTAGAAAAATCTGGGATTTAAACGAACATGAGACCGTGACTCTTAAGCCTTATTTATGCTATCCAAGGACAAAGTATAATAAAAAATTGGTGCAAAAATCGTGAAGAAATTGGTGACAAATTGCTGAGAAAAATTTGAAACTGTTTTTGAAACTTCATGTAGTGTTACCTCAAAGATAAAAATGTTTGTTTGAAACTCCCAAAGTACCATATTTGTTGAAATGCGTAGATTGGAGAAATTTTTGAAAAAAAGGTCTCCTGGACATTTCAGGCACTAACGTTAACCACAGATGGATAGACAGACGTTTTGCCGTTACTCAATTTTTCGGTTTGAAGGACTCACAAAATATGAATTCTGGCTACCCACATGTTAGAGGAAGTAATTTACTATATACTCGTATCGCCACAGGATTTGTCCTCTTCTACATTAACACGTTCTGGCAATAAGACTTTTTCTGGGGAAAATTCGCCGTTTCCTGGAGCACTCTTTTTATTTTCTCTTCTTATAAGGTAAGTGCGAAAAATTAAAATGAACAAATAGTATTACAATATTGTCATTTTTTATGACAAAAGTATCAATTCCTTATATTCATATTTAGTAGCGTTCTCCTTTCTTCACAACTGTTTTGTTCCTTTCTCACACACTTTCTCTCCTCTCGTAGTATTTTATTTTGTTGCTACTCTCCAGAGACATTACGTTTCACAGTTTTCCCTTATATCCCTAAGTGATGATGAATGCAATATTTATGAATGTAAAATGATGAATGTGAATGCAATAAAGTGAATGATAATGATTTTTTTAAATCTACCACTACATAATGAGCTACTACAAAATGAACGATAATAATAAATAAGTCAATAAATTTCTAATCGGTGCTTAAGTCGAATCTTTTATCACAATTTTTTTCTTTGTGTGACTTCGACGTAGTTATTACTCTGCTGGTATGTGAAACTGTTACTCGTTTCAATTTACACTTTCTGCAGAGGGTGAGTGAATGTACCCGAGGGACCGCAAATGTGAAGTCCGCTTTTGGAGCTAAACACCCCCAACTGAATATCGTCGGTGAATTATTAACGCATAACTATAAATCACGAGTTTGCCTTCTAATTACACTGACGGGCATCCATCTGTGACGGTCACAATGTATTAATCGGTGCATTGAAAATATGTGAGAATAACTTCACCAAATGGTTTTTAAACGTTGTTTAAAAAGTATTATCCTGACCATGAAATTAAGGTAAAAATTACTATAATTCTAAAGAATACTACTATTCTTCTTTAAAGATTACTACAATTACTAAAAATGTATAAAAATTCGTCTAGAATTAGCTAAATATATATGTATTTCTCTTTAAAAATTAGTGTTTTATCTTATCGTCTCGATGAAGAATATATAGATTGACTACAAAGATCAATAAATCGATATGAAATAATTTTGTGTTTACGACTTCTTTGTATTAAATAGTTTTTTGTATAAATGTAGTAATCACTTAGATTAAAATTAAAGATTGGTTTAAATAAAATTATGTTAATTTATTAACATATTGCATGTGATTTTTAATTTCGTGCGCACTATAGTCGTGAAATAGAAACGTTTAACTTCGACAGAATTATGGGAATTTTGATGCGAAATTGTTGACAATTACATGAAGTAATAAAAGAAGTTATCTCCGTCAACTTCATGTTGACTAAACTTCGACAACCACCAATGAGAACCTATCACTCTGAACTACGCAAAATGCTCTTAGACCAACACGAAGTGGCTAGGGAGTTTAAGTCGGTACGTTGTAATGAAGAGGAAAGCAGGTTTTATGTGAAAAATATGAATCATTCTGCTAACTGAATGTTTCTAAGGCAAATGAGAGACAATATATCTAGTTTTGAAATCCCTCTGTGTCCCTCGTAAATTTGTTTTCTCGATACTTTCTAAACTAACTTAGCCTTATATAGAACATAGCCTGGTCGCTTTGCTACGCATTTCCGATTGATTGATTGACTGGTGTTTCCGGGCGTGTCAACTACTAAGGTCTTCAGTTCTGTAAGTATTTATCTCAGGAGTTGTTGATGATCATCCTCCTTTCGATGGCGAGATCCGGCGCCGGTGTGGTGCGGGGTTTTCCTTAATCAGGTGTCTCCCACCAGCTGGACACCACCACAGCCGGAACAAGCTCTATGCTCCTGTCTAGTCTCCCGACATGTGTGGTAGTATGATGCATGTAAGTGAAGTAAGTCAATATGAAGGAAAGATCGCGCGCAGTCTGTGGCCCGTTTATTAGGGTACTACTCCGGCAATTCTTCTGGTGTTGATCAGAGAATCCTCGAAATAAATTATCGTCAACGTTCAAATTGTTGACCTCAGCCAAAAGTTAGCATGAATATAAACTATAACTAGCTAACTAACTATAACTAGCATGAATAAACTAATTGTCGATGTTACTTCAAACAACAAACTACAAACTTAGCAGTTCTTTCTAAAGATGAGACTGTCCAACAACAAATACAAATCCAACTAATTAAATTTGTCTGTTCCCTCCTACTTCGAGATTAGTCTACTGATAATCTAAATTGGAATCCAAAATTACACTAGTCGCAACGTTTAACAACTGTTTTGAATTCAAATTCTATAATTATAACTCTCGTAAACCATAAACTCGTATTGAAAATGGAAAATCGAAGGTTTTTGAGTTGTTGATGCCGAAAAGTTTGTTTCCAGCAAAAATTCTATTTATCTCCCTGCCTATGAACAACGCTTGTGTTTAAACCGTAGACAGGACTTTCACCAATATTAATATTTCTGAAAAATTTGAATGGTATCGTGGTTACTTGAATTTGAAAGGAATATTTTTTTATTTTTGTGAGTACTACACAATTTTTTTAAAAATAGCTAGAATTGTTTTCTTTCCTTTCTTCTGAGATACTAAGTTTTTAAAAATGACGTAGATGCAGTTTTTGTAGAAGTAACTGAATTTTTAAAAATTTTAAAAGTTAAAATTATTTTTTGCATATTCCTTCAGCTTAAAACGTCTCCTTCAGACAGCTTAGAAAACTGAATAGACAATTTTTTGAAATCTGCGTAGCGTTTCTTAATTGTATAACTCAAACTCATATGGTATTCATTGAAATATCTGATTTTTCTAAAATTTTAAATGCTCAACTTTCTTTTTGGAACCTCAGGAATGTTATGCCGAATCAACTGAATGATGCAGTGGCATCTTACTAACTTGAGTTCGATTCCCAGCGTGGAGAAACATTTTTGTAGGTTCAAATAATATTATAATATTACAAAATGGTTTCAAATAACACAAAAAGTATATTATGTTATAGAACTTCCAAATGAAATTGTTTCCTGAAAAGAAATGTATTTTATTTTAGCTTTACCATTTCATTGAAATACGTGAGTAACGCTACTCGTGTGCACAATAGTGAAACAACGACTCTAATAAATTAATTGAAGAATTCATAGATTACTTCACAATAATTATGATTTAATAGCAGATTAGTGTCTATTTTCAGTCAAGGAACAGATTTAGAGACCACTGAATGAGTTGTAATTGAGTAGTAGTGATAGTACCTCGATAGAGGTATTTATAGCTGTTGGGGTATGGAGGCAGAAGTTCTAAAAATAACACAGAGCTTTATAAAATCATGCAACCAAACTGAACGAGGCACCTTTAGCAAGTACTGATTTAGAGACATGCATCCATCTCATAAGCGAAGTGAATAATGTAAAATACATCTCTCCGCTTGCTTACGTAATGGAGTATTTTGCTAGGACGCGGAATGGTAGCAGAGGAGGTTTGTTTATTTAAGAGGATTTCTATTTAGACTGTGCGCAACGCATGAGAGCGTGAAATTACCATGGATGCGTAACATCTTGCACATGTTGTAATTCCAAAAGAGAATAGTTAGACTGTGGAAAGCAGAACGATGTACACGTTCCAGGAAATACGTTAACGAAGTTAATCTATTCCTTCACGGATATTTTGTTAAAATCAGTGCGTGTAATAAAGTTTATATTTGTTATATATTATAAAGTGTATATATATATATATATATATATATATATATATATATATATATTATAAAGTTATTTATAAAGTTTATATGGTGGTGCTTATTTTCTCTCGTTACATTTACAATAAAAAAGAGGGGTACCAATTTCCATAGCGACTAAACAATTCTAACCCGTGCCCCCGAGAACTTCATGTTTTAGTACTTTTGAATCACTACCTTCTAAACAACAGATGTGTTTAAAAGAATTAAAGTTGCTCTACACGTGTGAATTTTACACGCGTAAATATTTTTAATCAAAAGAGACGTCCAAATGAGTGCTATTTACTGTTGGTACTCTGCGAATGTTTAATGGGGGATTGAGTACAAAATGGTTCTAAAAGGCAAGCGTTGGTGACGAGATATGATATCGTTTAATCGCTTTGAAGTGTTCTACATATCAGTTTTTTTTATATATTTAACGGAAAGAAAAAAAAACACATTGCTACAAATGCAACTAGTACCTTTTTTAACTCGGAAAGAAAAAAAAACACATTGCTACAAATGCAACCAGTACCTTTTTTCTCTGAATCGCGAAACTGCTGATAAGAGAAGTTGATTGTAATTATTTGTTGATAGAGCTAAGTTTTATTCCCAATTTGGATTTCATTTTTAATTTTTTATAAGTACATAAACATTTTGAAATTACTCTCAAATATGACTATGAGTTATATGGAAATGTCCTTAGTGGTCAATAAGATAAGAAAAGTGTTTGTAATTGTCAATAGAATGTTGATAAGAATAAAGATAATGAAAACTTTGAAGATGTTTTATGTATGTTCATAACCTGTTCGCATAGAAACATGTCTCTTTGTTTTTGTCTTATTTCACACAAATTGTATTTGTCACCTAAAATGTTCTTTTAAAGTTACAAATCAATTACCATCATATTTGTTGTGGATTCTAATGGAATCCCGTACCATGGGAATCGCATTTATTGTTAAAATAAATCAGGACATGTTATATCTTTTTAATAGCTCCACAACAGTTGTGGAACAAACATTCTAATCGGGACATGTCCACTTCTTTCTTTTCCAATAAAAATTAAATATATAGCACAAATTTTACCCTCTTCAACACCGTCTCTAAGTCAACGAATAAAGTACTACTTAACGTATCGTAAAAGACCTCACGTTTTTTTTGGAAATAAAATTCTAAGTAAAAACAACAGTAGAACTCAATTTTTGCCATACGGCCATGTCACATTTTGAATGTTTGCTTCTAAAATTTTAATAATATTTTATTTGAACAAACAAGGAAAATTGTTTCCCTCATTCCTAATAAAAGGTTTTAAACTTCCGATTCACTTCTAACTTATTTCAATCATTAAATAAGCGAATGTGCCAAATAATTGCTCTTACTTATCTCAATTCAACATTAATAATTTACTATTATTATTGTTATACTAGTATTACTATGATTATACTAGTATTATTTCTCGGGTCATACAACCATTGTAGTACATAGTACATAACACCACTGTAGTACATCCTCTTGAAATTTGTATCCGTCAGTTAACCCAACTTTTCTCAACCACCGAACAGCTCCTCTGTACACTATGTCCAGCCAGCAATTTTCTTTCAGGCACTCCCAAAGTCGAGTTAATTCTGACGTTCATGGAAACAAATTGAATGCACAGACTTTCCCTGTTTGACTTTTCCAATTTTTTGACTGTTTTAGGTGAGTGACAGGTGTGAATGAATGAATGCCTTATTTTGTGTCTTCATTGCACGATTCTTTATTTTAATTGTCTTTGCAACATAGAATTGAGACATTCGTTGTCAAATTTTGTTTAAATGTATGATTATTTTCTTAAATTTAAAACCTCTCATGTTAATCAAAGTTACTAAGTCTCATGTTTATCGGCTGACACATCGTTACCATCACCAATCATTACACATCAAAAGTACACTTTCTTTCCTAACGAAGTATTATTGTTTATCCATGAAAAGTAGGTTCATTATAGTGTGGTAGTATTTTTCGTAGTAGGATAATGGATCAAGGGATCGGTCAATTAATGAATTACATTAGTTTGCCAACGTTTCGGAATATTTAATTCCTTCATCAGGGCTTACTAATACATATACTGGTCAAACGTAATGTTCCTCCACAGCACCACTCCAATACAGAGTTGCTGAAGCACACACGTCCATAGCAAGTCCGACCATGGCCACGGCCAGAAAGACTATGTACTATTTTTCATGAGTTTGCAAATTCTTGTTTGTATACTCCCAAGAAATTTAGTTCCACTTTACGAATTATCAGTGAACTTTCTTTGTTTTGTAGTGCCGGCAGTGGTATCAAAGAGACATGCCACACTTATCTATCCGTGAAATCCAGGAAGATAGTGCGTCACTCTCGTCCTAAAGCTTCTTCTAACGCGATCATTTTCCGCAGCTACAAAGATCGATAGAGAATACTTAGCACACATGTTTACGACGTCGTAACTGCGGTCAATTTTCCGGTTGCAGTAGCACAGTTTCAACCGTACACCTTATTACCATCATAACAAGACTTGGGCTGTTCTGTCATCTCTTCATCATTTTGTAGGCCTAACGCATACTCTCGTAGATCGACATTCTATGTCGGTTGGCGCATAAGTCTGAGCAATTGTGTTTATTTTGTGAGAATACGAGTTCGGACGTAAAATGTGAAATACACACGAAAAATATTTGTACGAACTAAGTGAATGGACAGTTAACAACACACCAAAATTGTTAATATGTTGTAAAGGTTGTCTTTTATATAGGATTTATAGACAAAGACAGCTTCAATTTTTTATAGACAACGTATCACATTTTGTTTTATTAATGGACTTCAATGCGACGTTTCGAAATCATCCTTTGATTTCTTCTTCAGGCTAATACAACATACAGACAAAATGCAATATGCTACAATCATTGCTTAAATTTATAATTACATTTATAAAATAACCTCATAACAATAATATCAAAATTACTAAAATTCACAGTAAAAAGACAAACTACATAATTGATCATTACCAAGGTTTTGGTAAGTTTCAGTATTATAATGATTCTTTACTGTGAATTTTAGTAATTTTGATATTA
Source organism: Teleogryllus occipitalis (assembly GCA_011170035.1). NCBI lineage: Eukaryota > Metazoa > Arthropoda > Insecta > Orthoptera > Gryllidae > Teleogryllus > Teleogryllus occipitalis. Next base: position 56,718 of record BLKR01006158.1, read on the forward strand.
TTGTTATGAGGTTATTTTATAAATGTAATTATAAATTTAAGCAATGATTGTAGCATATTGCATTTTGTCTGTATGTTGTATTAGCCAGAAGAAGAAATCAAAGGATGATTTCGAAACGTCGCATTGAAGTCCATTAATAAAACAAAATGTGATACGTTGTCTATAACAAATTGAAGCTGTTTTTGTCTATAAACACCAAAATTGTGTTTCTCATATTTATCCTATTTGAAATGAAAGTACTGGTTTCAAGTTCCAAAGCATCTGAGCATATACGAGTTCTCAACATTCCAAAAGCATTATATACCCATTCCCTCCGAAGGACCGATTAGTCAGGTGCTTAATTACCGCACGTGTTACATCGGTCTGCACACTCACAGGTCGACCCGTGCAATGCTGATCACATTGTTACGAGCCTTCACAGAAACTCTCCTGTCCATCTCTGTCCGGTATGGAAGGGAATTATTTCCTAGAGCTTCCATCACTTCCCAGTGACATTATCGGCCGTTTATTCCACTGAGAATGGCTACCTTGGTGTATGAACCTTGCTCAAAACGTGTTACATTCATCTCGGACGGCGACAGTCAGACAACTAATTTCACATTGCTCTCTGTGCTAATAGAGACCCTCAAAGAACCATTTGTTGTGAACACACATTAAGTAGAACATTTTTTCACGTGATAAATAAAATTGTGTGATCCGATAATAGTTATTTTAGAAAAATGTTATTGCCACGAATTCTGCTCCAACCCTCGTAATATGAGTTATGAGAGTGAAGAGTTTATTCATGTTCATTATCTTGTATAGAGATGGAAATTTCAAATAATTCAATATATTCACCCTTTATTCCCACATTTTTTAATTAACCTCTCTAAATATATCTCAGTGTCCTATTCTCCAAATAAATAATCTATTCAAACATTGTAGTGGTTATAGCAACAAGATAGTAATTGTCACCGCTATTTATGTATAAAACTTGTGCAATTTTTCTTTTATATACTTGTATCTCAAACTGATTCATATCCTTTGAAATGTGTTAACTTTTGCTGGTGTTATGTGACTCGCGAATGCAGATCACATCTCACCAAGAGAGGTAAATTGTTCCGTATTATAATATTCAATTCATATCTTGTGTATGCAAAACATTTTCATGTCAATGGAATATGTTTTGTTTTGTTTGGCGAGATTTTTAGATGTGCAAATGGGTGGACAAGTGGACAAGCGAGTAGGCAAGCAGCCGGGAGGGGGAGGCAAGCGGGCAGGTAGGAGGGCGGGCACGAACAATTTGTTGCTTGTAGATATACTTCAAAACGTTGTTGGTGAATACCTTCAGAATCTCTGAATGTGTGTAATAGTGTGTTGGTTCTTTAAAATGTCAGTGAATGTTTCTAATTTATAGCATATTTGCGAAATAATTCCAAAATCAGTAGCTGATAAAAATAATTGTTGTCTCGTTCTGTCCAATTTTGAAAAGTAGTAGCCGGGAGAACGTCTTTTCATTTCTACGATAATGTAGCACATAAAATAAATTTACTTTTTTACACCTTCCTCTGGTTTTCCTCTTTCCTTATTTTATTTTTTTACCAAATTGCTAAAACTCTTCTATCCAAACTATATTTTCTCTTTTTTCCTTTGTTTGTAAATCGCCCAACCTTAGAATATTTCTCATGAAGCTATTTTGTAATTTAGTCTTCTGCAATTTTGATTTCTGCTAGACTCTTAACAAATAAACTTGCGTTTTGGTTGCTTTTTTAACATCATGTTCAAATAGTTTTTCATAGTCTGCCATTCATTATCATTAAATGAATAGTAATATTCGACTTTTCTTAACGCTGTGGGAACTATTGATGATGCTTAGTTAAACTTTTGATGAGTTTTAGTTTTTCTAGAGGCTCGTGTGGCACTGAATAATGGTAAAAGTCATGTAGTTCTTTGGATCAATGATGATTTATGTTAGTTCAATGAGGAAAATACGTCTGTTTTGAAAGAGGAGGCACTCATGCCCCTCCCCGCGATGCTGAAGAGCGGGGAGAACGTAAAGAGCGTTTTTATGCACTAAACCCGCCCGCGCGGAATGCATAACTATCATTACTATGATTATGGACAATGAAATGGACCGCGGATGCATATGGATGAGCGCTATTAACATCCTCTTGTCGTTCAGGTCCTGTTTTTTTTATTTTCCTCAAGTCCCGGAAGAATACAGCACGAGCAGTTGCAGTAACTTTGGGTAAGAGTTGTGGTCATTATTTGTTTTTGCAATGAAAATGGAACCTTGCTATTTGTTTTATTTTTGCATGACAATGTAGCAGTTACATGTTTGTGTGTAGTACTTTTGTGATACTGTATGTATATTTCGTTTTGAAGTGGTTAGAGTTCAGTTGATTCAGACTAGCTCACAGCTGGAAGAGAAAGTTTAATTTGCTATTTTTCCTCGAGTGAAATTATGCATTCATTCAATTATTCCTGAGTGTGCTATTACAATTTGAGTTTATATTCCAGTCATGTTTATTACATTTTGTATTTAAAATATTATCTCTGCATAAAAAAATAATCTAGTCCAAAATGAGCTTCTTCACAACGATAAAGCCTAGTACCTACGCAGGGTTTGTTTCTTTTAAATAAATGCGAACCCCAAAAGTACTTAACAAACTTCATGTCCTCAGTGCATAGGGTTAATATTGATTAATGTATTGCTATTTTATTAAAAAAATAATAAAGAGGGGTAAATCCTTTATCAACGTAACCCTACGAGAAAATTTCGACTCGTATTTCCTTAGATAATACGTAGCAGACTTCCTTTAGCAAAAAAGGAACATGTCTCATCATTTAAAAATTGTAGCTCTCCAAATTACTGTACAGTTACTCCAAAGTGTTTTAAGCGCTGTTGTTAATACATTAGCGAATGTTGACATAGGTACAAGTTACAAAAACACGTTACATGTGACTTAGTTGGTGAGAACTACTGTTCTGGTAATCTTGAATCATCAATTTTTAAACTATTACCTTTTTGGCGTCATCATGCGTTAAGATAAATTATTTAGAAAAATGTTTGATTGACAGTCAGTAGTAGATTATGCAAGTCGTTTAAAACGTATAATTGTTTTGCTAATGTGAAATATTACAGGCTGAACAACGTTAGGAGTGAGTTCTGTAATTCCTGAGTGCAAAAAAGTAACATTATAAACGAGTTTCATACGCAATTTTTTGTGAAACAGTATTATATTTTAATAAAATCAAGTTAATTTGGATGTTAAGTTGTACTTTGAGAACCATGTTATGACGTCATGCGTGCTGCCTAAACAACGAATTTGTTGAAAAATTGTACGAGTAAATAGCTATTTATTAGCTACCCGTTTGGCTGAAGCTTTCGGGGGTTTTAACTTCACATACATGAAAAAGATTAAGATTTTGGAATATCCTCAGGCGAATGTGGTACGCAAAGCGTACCCCTCAGTTGTGAATTCAATTTTCGTAATTTTTGCAATTTAAAGGCGTGAGTTTGAATGTGAGGTGTTGGATCAGTGCGGGTGATGGTAGATGAGAGTGGAAGTCTGCATTACTATGGAGGGCGAAAGAGATCTTTCGGGAAGCGAGATCGGATGCAAAGTGGGAGGTTTGCATTTTTGCCTAGGTGGAAGACAGTAGCGCCATGACATGACAGAAAGAATAAAGTACAAATTTTCAGATGTATTGCATATTTATTAGGAAATTGAAGGGGTTTGGAGTTCCTTGTGGATTTGGGCGTTGGATATAAAAAACTGAGCTTTAAGAGACTGCTATAAAAAAATTGTGTTGTCTGAAGTTTTTCTAAATTGGTTCATGCTATTTTTCGCCAAGCCGAATGTTACGTTTGAAAGTTACGATTGAATGTTAAGTTATAAAAATTAGGTATTCGTTGCCTAGAGAAATTTTGGATGCAGCTGCAAAAGCAGAAAATTCATTAATTCCAAGAGAATCTACCAAACTTCATTCAAAGTTTTAGAATTACATGGATGTAAAACAAGCGAATTTTAAATGGGAAGGTATTGTCATTGTGTACTTGTCGGCGCAGGTTGGTTAATCAGATATCACTTACATGCTAGCATAAAGATGTAAGTTATAATATTTAATGTATAAAAAACAGGCACAATGGAATTTAATTCTTTTGAAGTTTGTTTACTAACTTAAATAATTGCAATATTAATATTCATGTTTTAAAAAAAATTGGTTTACATATTATTTGTTGTACTTACTGAAAATAATTTATGTGCTCTCAAAAGAGTACATAAATTAATAAAGTAAATTTTAAAAGTGTAAGTTTTTTTCAAATATTGTTGATTTTACTTCGAGTGCTAGGATTTATTTACATGATACCACTGCCTTCTTTATTCTTTAAAGATAGACGGTGAATGATGGGTGCCGTGAATATTACGTGAACAGTCACTAAAATATTTCTGGTAGAAATAGCAATTACGTATCGTTTCATGCAACATTATGCCAATTTATGCACGATTTTGTTCAACAAAAAAGTTTGTTTGTAATGTTATTATACAAAAAAGTATTTTACAAACACCACTGCACATTAAATTACAATTAATGAAAAATTTCGTAAAGGCAATGAAGAAAGAAGGTAAAATCTTCCAATACTTATGAATGAAATTCCGTGCACTTAGTGATACAAAAGTTTTAAAAAAGGGATTTTCATTGGACCTCACATCCTTGAGTTAATGAAAGATTCTTATGTCGAAGACATGAGGAGCAATAGTGATTTTGTACCAATTTTCTGGGGAAACCAATGATCTGATAATTACTCACATTTCAAAAATCGCATGATTATAATGTATAAAACCAGCGGATGTAATACGTCTCTCAAAATACATATTTTACTCTTGCATGTAGACTTATCTCCCTGTAATCTTGTGTCTGTTAGTGCTAAATAAAGAGAAATATTTCATCAACAGAAAGCATCTTGGAAAAACGCAATAAATGGAGATGGTTACTCAATTTGTTGGGTAGTTACTGCTGAAACATAGTATCGTAAATTAAACGATTTGCCAACAAGCCTAGATTTCTATGAGAAATCTTTTGAAGATGTATGTTGTAATTTTTATTTTTTTAGAAAAACATAAAAATGTGCTTTTGCTCTACACAAAAGTATTAAATAACACTGTAAATTCTTATGTAAATCATTATAAACCTTCAATAGCGCATATAAGCAGATTCTAATATTACAGTCTTATTAATTAAAAATTAATCATAACATTTAAAAAAACTATTTCACTATTCACTATTCATTTCAGTTCACTATTATTTGTATTTGTCTTATTTTCTATGGTATTTTCACAAAAGTGGTTCGTGATATCGTATTTCTGACTTTATACCTGAATTCAGTATCTGCAAATTGGCTACGGTCGCATGTTTTCACTCAGTGACAAGTAAAAAGTTCTCATTTGAACTCAATGTTGTGGAAACTTATTACCCTGAAGAACCTTCATCTATGAGAGATAATCTCTGAATTTCTATGTATGTGGCAATTAATTAGGGGATGTGGCCAATCAAAGCTACACGAAACGCCGGTTAAGAAGCAGCAAATGTAATAACTAGATGTATACGTTGTTAGGTTTATACGTAACATGGGTCTTTGCTATTACGCCACAAGACAAGTGATTAAACAGAAAGGTAATAAGGATGAGCATTAGTAACAAATCTACTGCATTGTTATGTACACACTGTGTTTCATGATAACTTGATCCACTACCTTACAGCTCTCTGGCACTATTAGGTATAAATTACTTATAATGATACCTGAATCTTAGCAAATTGTTTAACCCTTAGACTCTTGTTGGGTCTTTTTTAACTCCAGGAGCAAATAATGTTTTTCAACACTGAAAATTATCCACATGAAGTTCTCCTTTTAGATATGCTATTTATGTCCAGTTTTATATGTGTTGTAAATTTTTCGGTTTTTTAAGTTAGTTTTTTTTGTTCGAAATAATTTGATTTTATGTAGTTGGCTGCAGAAATGCCACATTTGACATCTAAATTACAAAAAAAATTCTTAAAACGTGTTCATTTCCATATTGTAGTATTATGTTGCGGTTTCTGAGTGATAATTTGGAGTACTTGTCTATTGCTATTTGGTAGCTCTGTTTCAAATATTCTCGTGCTGGTAAAATTAGTTATGACACGCTGGAATTTTTTTTCTGGAAAAAACATTATTCTTTGTTATTTAGTACGATATAGTAAATAAAGCAAATAAAGAGCATCACTTTCATATATAAATTATAGATTATAGCTTACAGATAGCTCAAAAATACCAGAATAAAATTGTCACGTGATGCAGAACAATAATTATGGCAAGAAGAAGTAGATGACTTGAACAATAAGTATAAATGCAATTTTGAAATTAAAACAAATAAAATGCTTTCTATTATGTCAATCCTTGATTTAAATTTATTTTAGGTGTATCAGAAATCACTTTTGAACAATTCAATGACCTTATTGATTTTAGGAAATTCAAAATTGCCGACGACCATTTGTAAGTAAAAACAGTAAATATTGGCAGCTCGAATAAACGGTCGTATCATAAAACTTCATGAAACAAGTAACTAGTACCATCAAGTTATTCTCGAAAAGAATATAGATTAACGGAATGCGACCGTTGAAAACGTCATTTAATTCGCTTTTATTTCATTATCTCCACACGTCACTATAAGTGGCGATCTATAATGTTAAACGAGTTTGCTTTGGCCATAAATGTTATCTGAAATAAAAGAATGTTC